>PVKE010014505.1:0-34847 GCA_004027555.1 Craseonycteris thonglongyai | reverse complement strand
AGAGAGAGAGAGATACAGAGACAGAGAGAGAACTGAACTGGGGGAGCTCCCAGTTCAGCATATGGTTCCACACGGCCGGGGCCAGGACTCAATCCCTGGTCCCTGGCGCTGCAAAGTGAGAGCCTAACCCACTGAGCCATCCCAGCTTCCCCCCTTTAAATGGTTTCATTTCACACAGGTGGGTGGGGGCTGAGAGGGCAGGAACTGGGCTGGGGGCCTCCTGCATGCCCCCTCAAGCCGGGAGCTGAACAAGGGGTGAGAACTGAACTGGGGACCTCCCGCATGGGAAGCACACCCCAGTTCAGCATATGAGTTTGCACAGGTGGGGCCGGGATTCGAACCTCAGTCCCTGGGGCTGCAAAGTGAGTGCTTAACCCACTGAGCCATCCTAGCTTCCCCATCCACATTTTTTTTTTTATTGTTTTGACAGAGAGAGAGAGAGAGAGAGAGATACAGAGACAGAGAGAGAACTGAACTGGGGGCACTCCCCAGTTCAGCACATGGGTCCGCACGGGCCGGGGCCAGGATTCGATCCTCGGTCCCCGGCACTGCAAAGTGAGCACTTAACCCACTGAGCCATTCCGGCTTCCCCAAAAAAGACTAGATTTTTTTTTTAAATTTAATTAATTAATTTATTTTTTATTGTTTTTTGACGAGAGAGTGAGAGAGAGATACAGAAACAGAGAGAGAACTGAACTGGGGGAACTCCCCAGTTCAGCATATGGGTTCGCATGGTCTGTGGCCAGGATTCGATCCTCGGTCCCCAGCGCTGCAAAGTGAGCGCTTAACCCACTGAGCCATCCTGGCTTCCCCATTTTATTGTTTTTTTTATATATATTTTTTTAACTGAACTGGGGCACACCCCAGTTCAGCATGTGGGTCCACCTGGGCTGGAGCCGGTATCTTTTCGAATTAGACTTTTTGATTTCTTTGGATAAATACCCAGAAATGGAATTGCTAGATCATATATTTCATTTTTTGAGGAACCTCCATTCTGTTTTCCATAGTGGCTGCACCAATTTGCAATTCTACCAACAGTGCACAATAGCACCCTTTTCTCCACATCCTTGCCAACACTTGTTTGTTGATTTATTGATGTTGGCCATTTTGACAGCTGTGAGGTGATAACTCATTATGCTCTTAATTTGCATTTCTCTGATGATTAGTGACACGGTATTTTTTCATGTCTATTGGCCATCTGTATGTCCCCTTTGGAGAAATGTTTATATTCAGGTCCTCTGATAATTTTTTAACTGGATTGTTTATATTTTTGGTGTTGAGCTATATGGATGTTTTATAGATTTTGTATGTTAGTCCCTGGTCAGATGTATCATTGGCGAATATCTTCTCACATTCAGTAGGATGTCATTTGTTTGCTTTTTAATTTTTTTTTTAAACATTTATTTTACTGTTTTTGACAGAGAGAGAGAGAGAGAGAGAGAGAGAGAGAAGAGTAAGGGCTCAGAGCAGTCTCCACAGTTGTACACTATCAGTTATGACATAGTTTCATTCCATACAGGTGGGCAGGGGGCTGTGCAGGGCAGGAACCAGATGGGGGCCTCCTGAATGGGAGGCATGCCCTCATGAGCTGCGGCTAAACTGGGGGCTTCCCACATGGAAAGTTTGCCCCAGCGAGAACTGAACTAGGGGCCACACCCCAGTTCAACATATGAGTCCACATAGGCCACAGTCAGGATTCAATCCTCAGACCCCAGGGCTGCAAAGTAAGTGCTTAACCCAATGAGCCATCCCAGAATCCCCTGTTTTTTATATATGTTTTTATAAAAGATTTATTTTATTGTTTGAGAGAAGGAGAGAGAGAGAGAGAGAGAGAGAGAGAGAGAGAGAGAGAGAGAAAGAGGAAGGGCCTAGAGCAGTCTCCACAGTTGTACATCATCAGTTTTTGACATAGTTTCATTCCACACAGGTGGAAGTGGGGCCCCATAGGGTGGGAACTGAACCAGGGGCCTTCGCATGGAAGGAAAGAACCTTCACTGCTGAGCCATCACAGCAGTTACCAATTGTGCCACAGGTCAGCATATGGGTTTGCACAAGTCAAACCCTGGACCTCATGATTGCAAGACAAAGTGCTCAACCCTGAGCTATCCTGGCATCCTATCTATTCATTTTGTTGATGGTTTCCTTTGCTGTGCAAAAACGTTTTATTTTGATATAGTCCCATTTCTTTATTATTATTATTTTTTTATTCCCTTGCCTAAGGAGACATATCAGTAAAAATATTACTAACAGCAATGTCTGAGAGTTTACTTCCTATATTTTCTTCTAGGGGCTTTATGGTTTCTGATCTCATTTAAGGCTTTAATCCATTTTGAGCTTATTCTTGTATATGGAGTAAGGAAGTGGTCCAATTTCATTTTTTTTGCATGTTGTCTGGTTTTGCTAGCACTATTTATTGGATAGACTGTCTTTATCTCATTGTGTATTCTTGCTTTCTTCGTCATAGATTAAATCTCCACATAGTCATAAATTTATTTCTCGGCTCTGTTCTGTTCCATTGATCTATGTGTTTGATTGTATGTCAATACCATACTGTTTTGACCTTGTAGCATAGTTTGATATCAGGTAGCATGATAGCATCAGTTTTGGTCTTCCTTCTGAACATTGCCATGGTACTCAGGGTCTTTTATGTTTTCATATAAATTTTAGGATTATTGTTTTTTAGTTCTATGAAAAATGCCACTGATAGGTATTGCACTGAATCTATAGATTCCTTTGGACTGTGTGGACATTTTAACTATATTAATTCTTGCTATTTTTGAGCATGGTATATGCTCCCATTTATTTGTATCTTCTTTAATTTCTCTCTTCAATGTCTTTATTTTCTGAGTATAGGTTTTTTACTTCCTTGGTTAAATTTAATCTAGCTTTTTTTTTTTTTATGCATTTGTAAAGGGGAGTGTTTTCTTAATTTCTCTTTCTGATAGTTTGCTTTTGGTGAATAAAAATGCAACTTATTTCTGAATATTTATTTTGTATCCTGCTACTTTACTAAATTTATTTATCAGTTCTAATAGTTTTTCATAGAATCTTTGGAGTTCTCTCTATATAGAAACATGTCATCTGCATGACAGTTCTACTTCTTTCTTTCCAATTTGGATGCCTCATATTTCTTTTTCTTGTCTGATTGCTATGGCTAGAAATTCCACTACTACATTAGATAAAAGTAGTGAAAGTGGACACTCTTGTCTTGTTCCTGGTCTTAAGGAACGTGCTTTTAGCTCCTCCCCTTGAGTATGATATTAGCTGTGGGTTTTTGTTTTTGTTTTTAAATTTTTTTTTCCATATCTTTTTATATTTATAGAGAGTAATCATTCCATCTTCAGTGCGTATTTATTTCTATTTTACTTTTGACAGATAGAGAGAGAGACAGAGACAGAGAAAGCTAGAGAACCGAACTGTGGGAACTCCCCAGTTCAGCATGTGGGTCCTGCCTGGGCCGGAGCCGGGATTCGATCCTCGGTCCTCGTGGCCTCAAAGCGAGCGCTCAACCCGCTGAGCCGTCCCGGCTTTCCCCTGTGGGTTTTTTATAGATGGCCTTTATTATGTTGAGATATGTTCCCTCTATTCCCATTTCACTGGAAGTTTTTATCATAAATGGATACTGGTTTGTCAAGTGATTTTTCTGCATCTATTGATATGATCATATAATTTTTATTTTCCATTTTGTTTGCATGGTGTATCATGTTAATCAATTTATGAATATTGAACCAACTTTGCATGCCAAGAATGAATCCCACTTAATCAGTGTGTCTGTATAATTATTTTTTAAATGTGTTGCTATAAAGTTAAAAAAAAAAATGTGTTGCTAAATTTGATTTGCTGATATTTTGTTAAGAATTTTTGTATTTATGTTCATTAGTAATATTGGCCTATAGTTCTCTTTTCTTTTTCTTTTTTTTTTTTTTTTTGTGATGTCTTTTTCTGGTTTTTGAATCAGGCTAATGGGGGCCGTGTAGAATAAACTTGGGAGCCTTTTTTTCTCCTAAAATTTTTGGAATAGTTTGAGAATAATAGGTGTTAATTCTTCTTTGAATATTTGGTAAAATTCACCTGTGAAGCAATCTGGTCCTGGACTTTTGTTTGTTGGGAGCTTGTTGATTACTGATTCGATTTATTTAGTAGTAATTGATTGGTTCATAGTTTCTCTTTTTTACTTGAAGATTGTATGCTTCTAGGAATGTATCCATTTCTTCCAGATTATTCAATTTCTTGATGTATTGTTGCTCATAATGTTTTCTTAAAGTTTTTGTATTTCTATGATATCTCTCATGACTTCTCTTTCATTTTTATTTTATTTATTTGGGTCCTCTCTCTGTGTGTTTTGTTGTTGTTGTTGTTGTTGTTGTTGTTGTTTTCCTGTGATGAGTCTGGTTAAAGATTTATTAATTTTCTTTATAAAGACAGACTGCTCTTGGTTTCATTGATTTTTTGTATTGTTTTTAACCTCTTATTTTGTTTATTTCTGCTCTGGTTTTGGTTATTTCCTTTCATTGACTCACTTTGGGCTTTGTTTGCTGTTCTTTTTTCAGTTACCTTACGTGTAAAGTTACACTATTTATTTGAGATGTTTTTTCTTGTTTCTGTAGGTAGGCCTGTATTGCTATGAAATTCCCTCTTTAGATTGCTTTTGCTGTGTCCTGTAGATTTTTTGCGTCATTGTGTTTTCATTTTGGTTTGTCTCAGGTATCTTTTAGTAATTTCTTCTTTGATTTCATTTTGACCTATTCATTATTTTGTAGCATGTCATTTAGGCTCCATGAGTTTGTGTTTTTCATGTTTTTTAAAAATTGATTTCCAGTTTTGTACTATTGTGGTCAAAAACATGGTTGAAATGATGTTAATCTTTTTAAATTTATTGAGACTTGTTTTATGACCTTACATGTAGTCTACCTTGGAAAATGTTTTATGTGTACTTGCAAAGAATGTATATTCTGCTCTTTGGGGTGAAATATTCTAAAAATGTTAATTAAATCCATCTGGTAAAGTGTCATTTTAGGCCCCTGTTTCCTTGTTGATTTTCTGTCTGGGAGATCTGTCCATTGGTATTAGTGAGGTTTTAAAGTCTGCTGTTATTATTGTGTTACTGTTAATCTCTGCCTTTCTGTCAGTTATTATTTGTTTTATTTAGGTATTCCTATACTGGGTGCACAGATGTTTACTAGGGCTATGTGCTCTTGAATTGTTCCCTTTATTATTATGTAATCTCTGTCTTTGTTTCTTTTATTGTCTTTGTTTTAAAGTCTATTTGTCCTGTTTAAGTACTGCTAGCACAGTTTTTTCTTCATTTCCATTTGCATGAAATATCTTTTTCTATTCTTTTACTTTTAGTCTGTGTGTTTAGTCTGAGATGCCTTTCTCTTTCTGCTTTTAGAATTCTCTCTTAGTCTTTAATCTTTGCCATTTTAATTATGATGTATCTTGATGTCGACTTCATTAGGTTTGTCTTGTTTGGGATTCTGTACATCCTGGGCTTATATGTCTATTAATATTTCCTTCACCAGGTTAGGGACGTTTTCAGTCATTATTTTTTTCAAATGGGTTCTCAGTCTCTTACTCTCTCTTCTCCTTCTTGTACTCATATGATATCTCAGAGGCCTCTTAAATTTTCTTCATTTTTAAAATTCTTTTTTGTTGTTTTTCTGATTAGGTTCAGAAAGCTACCTTGTCTTCTAAATCACTAATTTGAGCCTCTGCTTCACTTAGTCTGCTGTTGTTTCTAGTATATTCTTCATCTCATTTATTGTATTCTTTATTTCTTACTGGTTCTTTTTTATGGTTTCTATGTTCTTATTTATGCTTAGTATCTCTTTGTTGGAAGTTCTCACTAAGCTCTTTAAGCATTTTTATAACCAGTGTTTTAAACTCTGTCTCTGGTGGTTGGTTGCCTCTCTTTCATTTAGTTCTGTTTCTAGAGATTTGTCCTGTTCTTTTATTTTGGACATGTTTCTTTGTTTCCTCATTCTGGCTGCCTCCTAACGTTTGCTTTTATGTATTTGGTAGATCTCCTATGTGTCTTATTTTTGCCTGATGGCCTTATGTAGTGTGTGTCCTATATGATCTAGTGGCACAGTATCCCTGGCCATCTGTGTGTGTTCCAGGACTGTCCCTTAAGTGTGTTGTGAGTATTCTTCTGTTGTAGTTGAGCCCTGATTGTCTTTGGTGCATCAGCAAGTGGGATTGACTCTGAGGCCAGCTTTGATGAGAACTGGGCAGATTACTGGAAGGTCCAGGCCCCTCTAGGCCTATTGCTACTTGCTGGCTATTTATAAGGCTCAGCCCCTGAGCTTCCTTAGGTGTGTGGGCCAGGCTGGTTGAACCAGTGTTGAGAGTGCTCCCAGTGATGCAGCACTAAGTTTGTGAACCTCTGAGAGATTTTATAAAAGTCCATAGCATTAGCCAAGACAGGCTATTTGTAAGAAAAAGCACTGGAGGGGAAGCTGGGTGGCTCAGCAGGTTAAGTGCTAGCTTTGCAGCCCCAGAGCCCAAGGATTGAATCCCGGACCTGGCCTATGCAGACCCATATGCTGAACTGGGGTGTGCCCCCAGTTCAGTTTTTTCTGGGGCCTATGTCAGAGGCTCCTGGCCCAGTTCCTGCCCTGCGCAGCCCCACGCCCACCTGTAGAGTGAAACTATATGAAAAACTAATGCTGTCAACTATGGAGACTGCTCTGGGCCCTCCCCATTCTCTCTGTCTCTCTCTCTGTCTGTCTGTCTCTCTCTCTCTCTCTCTCTGTCAAAAAAAACCCCCCAAAAAACAATAAAAGTAAATCTTAAAAAAAAAAAGGCACTGGAAGTGGTTCAAGTGGGACTGAAAGGTGGGATTGGGTCTCAGGGATCATCAAGGAGCAAATGGTATTAGTCAGGTTGATGGAGATTCAGAGATGGTGCCTGCCTGTGTCTGCTCAGTGGGTGGGTGGAGAGCTCAAGAAAGAAATAATGGTATCTGCCAGTATTTCTGTCTGAGAGAAAGCTGCTCCTCCAGCCCTCACCCTGAAGCCAGACAATTCAGTGTCTCCCCATATGTTATTGGCACCTTCTGAGCTGCTGCACCAGTACTGGAGCTCAGCGAGTGAGTCAGTCAATGAGTGAATCTGTGCAGGGGTCCTTTAAGAGGACTACCTGAGACTCTAGTCATCTTATCTCACTCAGTCACAATCTCCACTTGTTTTCAGAGCCAGAAGTGATAGGGACTTCTCCTTTTGGCATTGGAACCCTGGGCTGGGAGCCTGGTATGGGGCTTGGATCCCTCACTCTTCCAGGGGGCTCTCCACAGCTACGGTATCCCTCCCAATGTTTTACTGCCTCACCTGGGTGTGGGACCAGCCCATTCTACATCTCCACCCCTCCTACAGTCTCCACATGGCTTCTTCTGTTATATCCTTAAATATCTGACCTCTGTTCAGCTAGCCTTCAGGCGATTCTCAATGATGGTTGTTCCATACTTTAGTTGTAACTTTGATGTAGTCTTGGAGGAGGCCAGCACAGCGTTTACCTACTTTGACATCTTGACTGAAAGCCTTTCTGACTCTATTTTAAACATAGTTTCCTTTATTCATTTTTAACACAACCTATTATTAATAATAAAACAGTAATATTTTTATTAATTAAAAAGTAGACTCAAGCATCAAGCTGTATCAATAACATATATTTATAATCCAATATTGTAGTAATAGGGAACTCTGTCATTACTTTAAGAAAACCCACTACTTCAGAGTCACTAGGGGAAATGAAGTAGGGAGAGGACAGAGTGAGACTGATAGTATTAAGATCACAGGCACAAACCCATGGTGTGACGAAATCAGATTTACTGTCCCTATGCAGTGAGTGAAGGCACCCCAATAAGAGGGAGTGGGAAAGCATTTTGTAAGATATAGGTTCCTTCTGAAGGATTCAGAGGGGGCAGGCTAAGGGAATCAGTGATCTGCTCTGTATTGGACATTGTTTCTGTGGTGAGTTTTAAAAAAGCAGAGCAAACCAGGGCTTGGGTGCTACCATGAGAGGAAGATGGTTTAGCAATTAAGAATCCCCAATAAAAGATGGGAATAATAAAATTATTTGGGGTATCATTGGAAAGAAAGCAGTAGCCATTCAAAAAGGGGGTTGTGGCATTTTACAGCTGCCTCAAGACTGTGGGGGAACAAAGCTTTCTGTTAACCTTTGCAGCTGGCCTTTTCTGTGTTCATCCTCCCAACCTAATCAACAACAGGGCTGGTTTATTTTTTGTTGTTTTTTTTTGAGCTGACTTTTTATCTTTAGTTCCAGACAAGTGTTTACTCTTTCGGTGAGGTATAGGGATAAAGTTGAGTAATTTCCCTTAGTCATCCAGCTGACTCTCCTGCTTACTGTAATCTGGACTTTGGTTTTGTGGTGGTTGCAACCTTCAACTGCTCTCTCTGAAGCAATGTTTACATTATAATTCAGATGAGAATGTTGAAAGCATGCTTATAAAGTCATAAATGACAAGAAGATGGAGAGACAGAAATTTCTGGATGAATGGACTGAACAATTTATGAAATCCTATGTGCCTGCCAGGCCCAAAGACCTTGAATGAACCATCTACTTTCTGATGTTACTGTTTTCTGATCTTTTTCAAAACCAGATCATACTCCCCAATTCCAACACACTTTCCATATTTAAAACTATCAAGTGGTTGTCTAGTGCTACTTCTAAATGATCTGGCTCCTGCCTACCTCTCTAATTTGATCTTCTACCTGCTTCCCCTTTGTTTCACCACCTGGCCTTTCTGTTCCTTGACACCAACCTCATAATGCTCTAGAAAGTGCTGAAACGCTCTTACAGAGATTTTTAAAGATTTATTTTTATTGTTTTTGACAGAGAGAGAGCCAGAGAGAGCCAGAGAGAAGGAGGAGGCCCAGAGCACTCTCCATAATTGTACGTCATTAGTTTTCGATACAGTTACATTCCACAGGTGGGCGAGGGGCTGCACAAGGCAGGAACTGGGCTGGGAGCCTCCCACATGGGTCCTGGCAAGAACCAGAGAGTAGATAAGAGTAAAACAGGTAAATAATAATTTCACCAAAACTATTGAAGGCTTTGGGGCCTTTTGGGGTACTTGTCCTTGGTACTTATGGAAGGCAATCAACCACATGGGAATAGGAATGGTCTTCCCACTGTGCCACAGAACTATGACCTTTCTTGGGCTCTGATGCATGAGTAACGGTATCCAAAAGTGACAGGTGTCTGGCATAAGAAGCAGAGCTGCAGGCAGAGATGGTGACAGCAGAGTGAGCTGCAGCAGGGCAGGCACCTGACCATACTCAGGGCACAAGTGAGATGCTGCTTGAGGACTCAGAGAAATAACTGAAATATAACCCAGGGGAGCTAGAGTGGTGATCTGTGTGTGACATATCTTGAAATATGCCAGGGGAAGCCAGGATGGCTCAGCAGGTTAAGTGCTCACCTTGCAGCCTCGGGGACCGAGGATCAAATCCTGGCCCAGGCTTACGCCCACGTGGACTCATATGCTGAACTGGGGTGTGCTTTCCATGCAGGAGGCCCCCGTTTTGGTTCTCACCCCCTGGTTTGGCCCCTGGCTTGAGGGGTGTGTCTCCCATGCAGGAGGCCCCCACCTGGTTCCTGCTCTACACAGCCCAACACCCACCTGTGTGGAATAAAGCCATGTTAAAAACTCATGATGTACAACTATGGAGACTGCTCTGGGCCCTCTCCCTTCTCTCTGGCCCTCCCCCTTCTCTCTGTCTCTCTCTGTCTCTGTCTCTCCCTGTCTCTGTCAAAAACAATAAAATAAAATTTGTTTTTAAGGAAAGAAATATGCAAAAGGATCTGGAAATGCTGACAAATGAGTAATAATTTAAAAAATTTTAAGTTTGGGAAGGAGACATGGAGGAATAAATAGATGCCTTTCATTGTTTGGGAGCAATTAGGAAATGTAAAGAAAAAGGAGTAGTATTTGTGAACTGTCTACTCTTCATTCATCTCTTCAAAATGATGCCAAATGCTTTCACATTTTTTATGTCATTTGATTTCCACAGTTGTCATTCCTTCTATTTTTAGAAATGAGAACACTGAGTCTTGGAGAATTTAAAGATTGTACCCAAGATAATGTAGCCAGTAATTAATTGGTTGAGCTGGGTATTATTCCATAAAGCCAGTGGCATGCTGGTAAACCAGCAGCTCTCTGGGGAAAAAGAAACCCTGGTTTGCAGTGTCTACTGATTCCTGCAGTGTAAATACTTCCATCAAGGTAGATTTCAAGCTACCAACATAACATAGGGTTGGGAAGAAATGCACACAAATAGCTCTTCCAAGCCATATGAGACAATGCAGTATACCATCTTACTCCCAAGTCATGTTTCTTCCCAGAATCACATTTAGCAGAGAATGCAATAGCTAATGAATAGAAATTTAAAAAATTAAATAGGCTGTTCTAAAGTGGTTGGCTCCAACCCTGATTCAGAGATAGCCGGGTATGAGGTTATAAGAAAAGGAGATTAATACATCAGTTGATGGCTGCCAGGGTTCCCACACCTTACTGTACATCAGAATCACCTGGAAAACTTGTTATCATACAAATTACGGAGACCACAGCACAGAGGTTAAAAGTGCAGGCTCTGGAGCCAGGTAGTTTAAATCTGGCTCAATCTCTAACTATGTGACCTTAGGCAAGTTCCTTAACCTCTCTCTCTGTGTCTTAGTTTCATCATTGATAGCCTGTGATGATAATATTTACCTCACAGGTTATTGAGCAGGTTAAATGAGTAAATGTTAAGTGCTTAAAACAGTGACTAGAACACAGTGAACACTATATAAGAATTGTTATTATTGACATTTCTGGGTGAGGCCCATCTGTCAGTATTTGAAAAATACTTTTCCAGTAATTTTTTTTTTTAAGAATTATTTTGTTGTTTTTGAGAGAAGGTGAGGGGGGCAAGGAGGAGGGCCCAGAGCAGTCTCCATAGTTGTACATCATTAGTTGTGACATGGTTTCATACAGGTGGATGTTAGGCAGGATGGGAACCAAACAGGAGGCCTCCCACATGGGAGGCAAGAATCTTTGCCAACATGCATGCCATTCCAGCAGTTATCAGTTGTGCTGCAGTTCAGTGTATGGTTTTGCACAAGCTGGGGCAGTGGCCAGGAATTGAAACCTGGACCTTGTGACTGCAAGGCAAATGCTTAACCACTGAGCTATCCCGGTATCCCCTCCAGTGATTTTTATGCAACCATGTGGGCTTATCCATAGACATCTGAGAATCCAGTGAGTCTGATTCTTGCTCTTCGGGAGTTCAGTATTTTCTTTTAGAAACCAAGACCAATGCAGGAGTGAATCTCAGGCTATCCTTGCAAATCTGGGACACTCTGTAAAACCTAAGCTCACTATGGTTGCATTGGAAATCTTCTCACAAACCCTTATCCTTCCATAGATGCTTTAGGTTGCAGGATACTAGATAGATCTTCTCCTTCTCCTCCTCCTTCCACTTTCCTCCTTCCTCCTTCCCCCTTCTTCCTTCTTTCTTCTTCTTCTGGAATAAATAAAACCTAAATCAGTCAAAATTTTATTTTACTAATGCATAGAACACAACAAACAGAGGTTGGAGGTTAGTCTGAATTTATTCAAAACATTATAATTTACACTAACGTCCCCCTCGATGTACATTGATGTGTATATGATAAGCCTGCATTTTCTTTTGGCCTGGATCCATGTATGTCATCACTGGGACTCTAGCTTTGCTCTCTCTAACTTTAAGAATTGAAACAGAGAAGTTTGTTTTACAAAAGGGTCACCCATAAGCCCTTAATGCTGGGGAAACTCTGAGTATGGGTAATGACAGTTCTACCTACCCAGATGGTAAGTATATAAAACCTGATGGCAATGCCTTTTGACAGTGCTTGCCCACAGTGGAAATTGTGGATATTTGATTTTGGAATTAAGAATTATGTTTTCTCATTCCCCTCTACAAGCTATTATTATTAATTGCTGAATAGTATTTCTTTTTATTATTATTATAATTTTTTTAAGATTTATTGTTTTTGAGAGAAGGTGAGAGATAGAGAGAGAGAGAGAGAGACAATGGAAGAGAAGAGGGGAGGGCCTGGAGCAGTCTTCATAGTTGTACATCACTAGTTGTGACATGGTTTCATTCTACACAGGTGGATATGGGGCCCCACAGGCAGGGAACTGAATCGGGAGCCTCCCGCATAGGAGGCTAGAACCTTTGCCACCATCCTGGCAGTTACCAGTTGCACCACAGTTCAGCATGTGGGTTTGCATGGGTTGGGGTCTGGGTTTTATCCCTGGACCTCAAGGTTGCAAGACAAGTGCTCAACCTGCTGATCTATCCTGGTATCCCTGAATGATATTTCTTAAGCAATATAATGTCACATTAGAATTATTGAAAACAAGTAAGAGGATAGTCTATTTGGCTCTCTCCATCTACCAGACATGGGCCTGAGTCTTGCTACCACATCTTACTAGTCCTGTGCTCTCAGGAAAGTTAATTAGCTTCTCTAAGCTCAGCTTTCTCCTCTATAAAAAGGGTGTGATAATGCTTAGTACCTGACTTTGTTATAAGATTAAATGATAATTGTAAAGCAGTTAGCATAGTATCTGGTTCCTGGAAAATATACAAGAAGTGGTACCTTTTAAAAAATAAGCTATTAAATCTCAAATGTAAAATTTTAAACTGACATAGGCATATAGTATAAAGTAGCAGTATCAAGGGAACACATAGAGATAACTACATCATAAATTGATGCATGATCAAAGACACATTGCAAATTAAAATCAGTCTATATATTGTAAGAAGTGTGATTTCAGAGTTTTTCTAGACATGTGGAAATGATAACCTCATTTGCACTTCAAGAAGATTTTCTGAGTAGATTTGTCTTTTGTGCTTTGTATCAAGAAAAGGGAAGATGTATTTGAAATACTCAAGGAGTGGTATGGGGTGGGGGGAAATCCTTTTTATGACTAAGAAGGAAAACTGAATGTAGACAGTTTTATGAGTTACTCAGAACAGTCTATAAAGACAGAGTTGTTAACTAGCTAACCATAAAATTCTAAAGTTGTAGTCTCTGCCTAGAGGCACGCAAGGATGCAGAGCTAACAAATTGTGTGTGGCTGCCTGCCATCTGCCCCAGTTAAGAGCTTCTAATCAGCAGATTGCTCTTTGAGGTAGCACATACTGTTAACTCCACTTAGAACCTGACTTTGAAGCAAGGTCAAGAGAGATGCTAAATTGCATGTACCGTGAGTATCTGGGATAGCCTTGAATTAAATCATCACTCAAATCTGCCTCATCTTTTTCTCCAGGGCTCTGGATATCTTGCTGAACCATTTTTGTCTTCTTATACTTCCCCATCTCTCCCCATGTCCCACCCCTGCCAAGCCCCAAGTAGGTTCTCAGAATTCAGGGAATAATTATTCATCTATTTATTTAGTCCACAAACATAATGAATGTCTGCTGTGTGCCAAGCATTTAAGTAGGTGCTAGAGGTATAAATATGTGTCAGACAGAATAGTTGCATATGAGTATCCAACATCTTGACTTTGGGAAACAAATGGAAACAAAAAGTCACTATGATTTGATAACTGCTTTAGTAGTTCTCTGAAAGCACCAAGGCAGAGATGACCACTCTGCTTTGGAAAGGTGAGTTTCTCAAGGTGATCATTATTGATCTGAGTGTGGAGTATGAGCCTGAGTGCTCAAGGGATGACAGCAGGGAAGAAACTTCCAAGCAGAAGAAACAGCATGTGCACAAGCTTGGATGTGTGTGTGTGGTTGACGTGTAGACTATGTGGTGGGGAGGGAGGCTAAAGAGAGATTGTAATAGCAGTAACATGTGAACTGCAATGGTAAAATATGTTTTGCGACAGCTCCGAATTTTAGAATTAGAACTCTTAGTGATCAACGTAGATTAAACTCATGGGTCTTACTTAGGGCAGTTAATAACCTGTTCAAGACAGAATGAGAAGCAATCTCTCCCTACACTAGGTCTTCTGCTCCTTTCTCAGAAGCCTTCAACACCTACTGTTAGTACAAACCAGGAAAATTGGTCGTATAGATCCTGAAAATTGGGTCTCTCAAAGCTCAACCTAGAAGTCACACTATAGAGTTTAGATCTATAGTCCTGTGTCAATTCATTAATGTTATGCTAACTTAACAAATATTATCTATACAGTGATGCCTTGGAATTCAAACTTAATCCATCCCTGTTCGAGTTCCAAAACGTATGAGTTCTAAGACAAGAGTGGGCGTTTGGATAAAGCTACAGGCCCTACAGTTGATACGTCCCACGCGAACAGTGTGTTGGCGTTTGGATTCCAAAGTAGCATTGGGATTCCGAGGCAAAATTTGGTTGATTATTTTTGTTCAGATTCCAAGTTGTTCGAGTTTTGAGGCGTTCAGATTCCAAGGTATCGCCGTATATGATCAGACTTCAAAGACTGCTTAAAGGAGAGTATATTTGTTTTCTATTGCTGCTGGAACAAATGACCATACATTCTGTCAGCTAAAACAACACATTTATTTTCTTACAGTTCTGGAAGCTAAAAGCTAAAATCAGGTTTGCTAGGCTAAAGTGAAGGTGCTGGCAGGACTGGTTCTTTCTAGAGGCTATAGGGAGAATCTGTTCCTTGTCTGTTCTAGCTCTAGAGACCGCCCACATTCCTTGGCTGTGGCTGCATCACTCCATCTCTGACGCTATCACAGGGCCTTTTTTCTTTGACTTTCTTACCTCCCTCTTATAAGGACCCTTGTGATTACATGTAGGGTCCAATTGGATAATCCAGGCCAATATCCCTATCTCAAAATCCTTAATTTATTCATATCTGTAAAGTGTCTTTTACCATTTATAGGTAACATTAGTTTTAGTTTTAGATTCTGGGGATTAGTAAATGGATATCTTAGTGGGAAAGGAGGATTCTTCAGTTTACCACAGAGAACAGTATTTTTTGTCCCCAAATTGGAATCATGCAGATGACACGTACCTGTCTACCGCTGGGGACTTGGGAATTGAGGGGTAGATAAGAAGGGCTAGGACAAGTTATTCATTCTCTAGTTACCCAGTCTATGGAGAATCAGATACTTAAGAGTTTTCCAGGTTGACTGGATATTAACAATGGCAGACTAATCTTAATTCCCTTATTTTTGAAGTTCTCCTCTGTATTGTTGCAGCTATTAATCCACATGGAAGACAATATGTTTAAGAAAGTAGAATTACTATTTTTAAAATCATCCAACCAATTAGCAGTACTTACTGAGTTTAACAATCTGGGGCTTATATTTTACATTTGAAGATCATACTCTGAGTCTTTCAGATTAAAAAAATAAAATAGTAAGTGAAAACACTAACTCAAGGGGAAGCCGGTATGGCTCAGTGGTTTGAGCGCTAAATGTGCAGCCCCGGGGACTGAGAGTCAAATCCTGGCCCTGGCCTGTGTGGGCACATATGTTGAACTGAGGTGTGCTTTCCATGTGGGAGGACCCCAGTTCAGTCCTTGCCTCCTGGTTTGGCCCCTGGCTCGATGGGGCGTGCCTCCCATGGGGGAGGCTCCCAGCCCAATTCCTGCCCTGCGCAACCCCACCCACCTGTGTGGAACAAAACCATGTTGAAAACTGATGATGCACAACTATGGAGACTGCTTTGGGCCCTCTCCCTTCTCTCTGTCTCTCTCTGTCTCTGTCAAGAACAATAAAATAAATGTTAAAAGAAAACACTAACTCAAAAAAATTATCTGCACCACCATTTCACAGACACATTTACAATAGTCAAGACATGGAAACAACCTAAGTGTCTATGGATAGATGAATGGATAAAGAAGTTGTGATATATAGAGAAGGTCTGTCTGGAAAATATTCAGCCATGTAATATGGAAAATTGAGGCATTTATAGCTGGATATTTTCCAGACAGCATACACACACACACACACACACACACACAAACACACATATGTATTCATATACATATACGTGAATATTATTCAGCCATAAAAAAGAAGAAATCCTAACATTTGTGACACATGAATAGACCTTGAAGGCATTATACTAAGTGAAATAAATCAGACAGAAAAAGATAAATACTGTGCGATCTGACTTATATATGGAATCTAAAACACAAAACATTATAAGGTGGTCAAAAGGTACAAACTTCCAGAACAAAACCAAAAACTGACCAATTATCAGTAAGAAAAATATTATATTTTACATAATGGAAATACTATCATATTTGGTTAGTCAATATTTTCTAGTCTGATAAATGCTAAATGAACTTCAAAGTATGCTCTCACAACTACAGTGTGAAATTACCCTTAAGAAACAAAGAGGTTTAATTTTATTTCCTTGGATCAGCTGCCTCTTTCAGTTGCTAACACCATCCTTGAATTTGAGGATCTGTAGTGCTCTCCAGTTTTTTTTTAATACCATACAAACAGTCTATATTTGTTTGTTTATACATTTTATAATGATACATGTTCATTATGAAACTCAAAATCAGAAAGTAAAAAAGATCAGATTTAAAAACAGAAACAGTTCTATTTACTTTCGTATTCATCGAGTTGGGATAACCCACTTGGAGGTGACTATTGTAAGGTGACATCATCTAACTAAATCCTTGGCTATTTTGCTTTAAAAAAGAAAAGATTTAGAGCATTTTTTTCTTGAATATCGATTTCTTTCAGGTAGAACACAATCTTTGTTTTTGTGTAATTGACTCTATACTTCTTCTTTTCTGGTCCATCTCAGATACTAGGAGACTATGGGGAAAAGTAGCCTAATACCAAAGTCAGCAAACTTTTTCTGTAAATGGTCAAATAGTAAATATCTTAGTCATTGTGTGTGCGGTGTGTCTCTGTGGCAAATACTGAATTCTGCCCTTGTAGTGCAAAATCAGTCATAGACAAAATATGGCTGTGTATAAACAAAACTTTATGAACATTGAAATTCAAATTTTACATAATTATCAGGTGTCACAAAATATTTTTTTCTTTTGAGTTTTCCTCCTAACCATGTAAAACTGTAAAGGTCATTCTTAGCTTGTGGGCCATAACAAAAAGGTGGTAACCTAAAACTATAAAATTCCTAGAAGAAAACAGGGGAAGCCTTCGTGATATTGAATTTGGCAATGATTTCTTGGATGTGACATCAAAAGCATAGGCAACACAAGCAAGAATAGACAAATGGGAGTATGTCAAACTTAAAAACATTTTGCATTCAAAGGACACAATTGACAGTGAAAAGACAACGTATTGTACGGAAGGAAAAAATTGTTAATCATATATCTGATATGGGGTTACTATTCAGAATATTAATATTAATATACAAAGAATCCCACATCTCAGCAAAAAAAAGTTAAATAACTCAATTGAAAAATTGATAGAGGACTTGAATACTTGTAGACATTTCTCCAAAGGTGATATAGAACTGATTAACAAGTATATGGAAGTGTTCAACATCCCTAATCAGAGAAATGCAAATCAAAACTACAATAAAATATCACCTCACAATCATTAGGATGGCTACTTAAAAAACAAAAACAAACAAAAAAACCCCAAATCCCCAAAACAGAAAATAACAGGTGTTGCCAAAGATGTAGAGAAATTCAAACCCTGTGCACTGTTGGAGGGATTGTAAAATAATGCAGCCATTATGGGAACAGTATGGAAGTTCCTCAAAAGATTAAAAATGGAATTCACATATGATCCAGCAATTTCACTTCTGGATATATATCCAAAAGAATTGAAAGCAGGTCTTGAAGAGATAGTTGCATACCCATGTTCATAGCCGCACTATTCATAATACTAAGAGGTAGAAAGAACTCAGATGTGTCATTCAATGGATGGATAGATTAATAAAATGGGTTATATACATACATATAATGGAATATTATTCAGCCTAAAATAGGAAGTCCTGTCATATACTACAACATGGAAAACCTTGAGAACATTATGCTAAGTAAAATAAGCCAGTCACAGAAAGATAAATACTAGATTATTCATTCCACTTCTATGAGGTATTTTAATAGTCAAATCTATATAAACAGGTAGTAGAATAGTGACTACTAAAGGTTCAGGGTAGAAGGAAAGGGGGAGTGTCATTGAAACGGATATAGAGTTTCAGATTTCCAAGATGAAATTCTAGAGATGTTTCCCAACAATGTGAATATATACTTACCACTACTGTACACTTAAAAATGGTTAAGATGGTAAAATTTTAAAGAATCACTATAATGTGAATGTTGAGGACTTTTATTTTAAGAGATAGTTTGAATCAACAAAACAAAACCAAAAACTAGGCCAGCCAGATTTGGCCCTAAGGTCAAATTTTGCTGATTCTCAGCCTAACAAACAATCCAATTCTCCCTTTAATGAGCACCCTGTCTTTATACTGTATTTTTCAGTGTATAAGATGCTTCCATGTACAAGACAACCCCTACTTTTCTAACCCAACATTAAGAAATCAACACATGGTTTACTCCCATATAACGGTTATAAGACTACCCCCAATTTTTTATCTAAGAATTTTAGACAAAGTATCATCTTATACATGGAAAAATATGATATATCTTTCCCCCAGGCCTTTCTTGTTGAATCTTCAAATGTTACAACTGCAAGTGGCCACAGAAACTTAAACATCATTATAGAAGGTAGGAGTGAAGGAACTGGAAGGTGGAGGGGAATTTTCCAAAGTTAAAGAGGTAGTCAATGACAGAGCACTGAGTAGAATTTAGCTGCCTGAGATCCTTTTCCTATTTGGAGTTATTTATAGATTCTTTATTTAAAAAAAAAAGAAAAAGATTTTATTGTTTTTAAAGAAAGTGAGAGAGAGAGAGAGAGAGAGAGAAGGGGGGCGGGCAGAGCAGTCTCCATAGTTGTACATCATTAGTTGTGACATAGTTTCATTCCACATAGGTGGATGTGGGGCCATGCGGAGTGGGAGCTGAAATAGGGGTCTCCCATGTGGGAGGCAAGAACCTTTGGAGCCACTCTGGGAGTTAGTTACCAGCTGCTCCACAGTTCAGCGTATGGGGTTTGTATAGGCCAGGGCTGAGTCTCGATCTCTGGACCTCACAGTTGCAAGGCAAGTGCTCAACCTGCTGAGCTATGCTGGCATCCCCTATGTTTAGATTCTTAGTGACCAGGAAAACAGTATTTGATTGGACTGGAGGTGAACACTATTTAACTGAATTCCACAAGTTTTGCTATAGATAGATGTTGAATTAAAGTCCTCTAGAAACTAGTCATCTCATCCTCTAATCCTCTGTCCCTTTAGGTCTGGAGCAAAGAAAAAATGGTACTGATTACAGAACGCACTAAAACAGTTTTAACTGTGGTTCTCCAGGAAGAGTTTGAGTAGCATGTAATATTTTATGAAGTATGAAAATCTTATTTCTAGAAAAAAACGTTATATTGATCACCAGCCACTTTTAAGGGATTGTATATATTTGCATCTCTTCTTTACAATGTTAACGTTTAAAAATTAACCAACAACTTAAAAGACAAATACTGTAATTATCATTAGCTGTTGAATGCCTGACTTTCTACGGGTGGCATAAAAGGGAAGGACAAATAAAACCCAGTTCAGCAGGTCAGGATCTAAAATTAAACCATGAGTAATATGCAGAGGGTGCAATGTTCATTTCGTTCTGTACTGTGAACTAAGGCAAGCTAGAGGTTTTACCTGGAGTAATATAAATTGTTATACTAAGTAGCTTCTTTTCATTGTCCAGAAAAACTGCAATCATTAAGCTTTAGAAGTTAGGTTGAGTAAAGATTCCAACTCAATCCATCAAATTTATGTAGTATTCCAAGAGTTAGGAAAGCATAAACATTACTATTTAATACAATTTAAGCTATAATCTCAATGTTGTGTTAAAAGAAAACTATTCATTCTTAGAACTTTCCTGGTGTACAGAGATGCCCTTACCTCAAGTACCTGCCCTCAATGAAAATCACCCTGTAAAAATGTGTTTCTTCAGCATATCTGTGTGATTTGCAGAGAAAATAGTTATCTAGTGAACATTTCAAATTGCTTCTTTTTAAAATTTGTATATTTTGTTTTTTAAAGGTTTATTTTATTGTTTGAGAGGTGTGAGAGAAAGAGAAGGGAAAGGGCCTAGAGTAGTCTCCATTGTTGTACATCATTAGCTGTGACATAGTTTCATTCCACACAGGTGGATGTGGACTAGCATGGGGTGGGAACGGAACGGAGGGGGTGGGGTGGGGTGGGGGTGGGAGGGGCGGCTCCTGCCTGGGAGTAGAGAACCTTAGTACCACAGTTCAGCATAAGGGTTTGCATGGACTGGGGCTGGGATTAGGTCCCTGGAGGTCACAGTTGCAAGGCAAGTGCTCAACCTGTTGAGCTATCCAGGCATCCCCTCAAATTGCTTCTTAACCATAATAAGGAAATGTAATTCATGAGCCTAGACAGTATCCTAGTTAAAAAAAATTTTTTTTTTCATCTATAAAAGACATTCTTGGGACAGTCATAGAAAGTTGAATGTGTACTAAATATTAATCAGGGAATTGTTTTCTTAGATGTGATAATGGTATTGTGATTGTGAAGCCAATGTCCTTAATTTTAAGAGAGGTAGGCTGAAATATTTAAAGGTGAAGTATTTTGATGTCTGCAACTTATTCAAACGGTATAACAAAAAGGCATATCCTCTGTATTTTTGAAAATCTTCATAATAAAGAATTGGGGTGAGGGGGACAAGAGGCATCTTTTTAAAGTTCCTTAGCCAAGAACACTGAAGAAGTTCTGAGCAGTAACTTCATATCCTTTGGGTTTGCGGTGCTCCCTGGTTTTTCTTTTGCTATTGCACTCTCGGCGCAGTCCCTGCCCCACCCAAGAACAAGCAAGCAGTTCTTAATAGCACTTAAGTCAATGAGATTCCGCAACAACTGCAAGCTAGCCTGAGGGGGGGGAAATGCACACCTGACATAATCTTTACATTCCTAAAGTACATAGTATCAGGTCACTTTTAAGTTGCTTTGGTTTGCATTTTCCAGCAGTCCTATCTGTATTTGGGGATCTGTATTTCTTTTTGCGGGTAGACCTCCCCCCCCTGCCCACCCCCTTCCCCCATAGAGGCATTTTTTTTCTGGCCCATGGCCACACCCCAGATGATTTTTATAGAGGCATCTTTCTGTCCAATCACTCTTTGCTGAATTCTATCTATATTTAAATTGTTTCTTGAACCAGCCAATCTCATCCTACTTTAAAATGAAAAACCTAGGAGAAACTCAGAATCACAATTTTGTGCTCTTGCCATCATCCTGAGGTTTTATTTTTTTTTAAGCAAGTTTAATTGAGAACCATGTATACCAGGAAACAGCATCGTTCTATTTCATTTTATTTTTCATTATTTTTTTACATTTGATGCCCCTTCTCTATGCCCCCCCAGCCCCCACCCCAGTCAACCACCATTTTAAAAGTTAATGTGCACAATGCTGCCATTAATATTAAACAGCTACTCTATACTTCAAATTTGTTCAGTTAATTCGCTTTCCAGGCTCATGGCGCCATAGATTTTAAGTATGCTGCTATCAAGTGTTTGCCTACTATGATTGCGTGGACTGAGAGGCCAAGACCCCCCATGAGTTTTAGCAATTATGGCTAGTGTCCAGGAAGGTGTTAACGCGAACTGAAAGTTAGCTTCTTGTTTAGGACAGGGTAGCTAATTTAGACTTAAGGGCTCCTACAGTGTGCACAGGCCTGCAGTGATCTAAGCGTGCGCCTCCTTTACCAAGATGGCCTCGCAGGGTCTGTGGGGGCGGCCATCTTGGTAAAGGCCGGAGCTGCGACCAGCGGGAGGCTGACACTGACCGGGTTACCAGATTCGAAGGTCACAATGAGCGATCAGGCAACGTGGAGTGAACCCAGCTGAAGCCTGGGCCCCAAGCGGCCCGGGGTTGCCGGACGGGCCGCAGGCCGGGCGACGGCTGACTCAAAGATGGTGAGGCTGCGAGTGCTGAGGCGCTGCCTGCAGCTACTGGCGTCCTCGGAGGAGCCGGCGCGACGGAGCCGGGGGCGGAGGAACCCGAGTACCGGCCGCCGCGGCCACTCCCGCTGCGTGGGGGCGCTGTGTCCCGGGGCGGAGGAGCGGCCAAGGCAGCGGAGGCATCGCGCTCGTCCGGCTGCTCCCCGCGCCAGGTGAGGCTGCGCCCCGAGCCCTCACTGCGCCCCCAGCCGCCGGAGCGCCGCGCTCCCTCTGGGGTCTCGGGCCAGGCGGCTTCCGTCCTCCCGCCGCTCTTGTCTTTGGCGGTTCCGCTGCATTCGCCTCTGTCTCCGGGTGGGGGCCCCGGGTGGGGGTCCCGGGTGGGGGCCGTTAGCACTCCTCGGGGAGGGGAAGCGCGCTGTGGGTGGGCTTCCCGGCGTGAGCCCTGCCTCTTCCTGGAGATGCTGCACTTGTGAGCGGCTGGGCTTGTTTGAGTTGCCTCACCTCGCGAGTTGCTGTCACGGAAGGTTCCTGTCTGCGCGAAGAGCCGCATCATTTTTTTTCCCTTGGGAAAGAAACCGTCTCTGGGATTTGTTTTAGATCTCATCTTCTCTGCAAATCACAGGTTGCATCTTCACTGATCGGACCACACGTGGGTGTATCGTCTTTTGGTTGTATGTAAATGAATGGGTTCCTTAGAGCAACTTATTAAAAAATTATTTATAGTATTTGTCTTCAAAAAATCTATTCCAACAGGTTTCTCCCTTATTCTCTTGAAAGTTAACCAAAGAATGGAAATGAATAAAGGAATGGAGCCAAGGTGGGGCGGGTGGTGGAAGTCTTGCTTTCTTGAGTTTTCTGTACGGTGGTTGGGTGGTTGTTACATTGGGTATTATGGCAGGCTTTTCAGAACAGGTATTCGCATAGGTCCTCCCCCTCCCCCAATAGAACTCGCTGGTTAAGATAGATCCGCTTTCACGGGCTGCGGAGTTTGATGCACCGCACTTCAGTTGAACCTGGGAAATATTAAGAGAATGAAAAAGTTAATTTTTAAAACGTCGTTTAGTTCTTGTCTTTTCTTGCCTTTACTGAAGGTTGTTCTGTATTTGTTATACTATGATCCTCACCTGGTTTACTTTGGCTTAACATTAGTGTTTGCTTTTTGGCAATTCTGATTGAGAAAATTATTTCTGAAGTCCAGTTCTCTGAAAACTAAGAATAATTTTTATCTTTGTTAAAAATGGGTATCTAGCAGTTCCATTTCTATTTTCAGTTACATTGGTTTTGATTTAGCCGCAGACATCATCTTTTAGAAAGAAGTTATGTAATCTTCATAAAGAAAAGATTGCCTATTATCCCACAGTAGTCTGATTTTGTTGCAAGAAAACATTAGGTCTGAGAAAATTTAGGGCGTTTATTTGTTTAAAATAAGAATTTAAGAGAGAGATTGACTTCAATTAAAACTTTTAAGCAAATTAAAATATAGTCACAATTTTCAAAGATTTTATTTCATTACATTTGCAGGCTTTCCTGCTGCAAGAATTTTAGTAAGTCTCCAAGAGGTGAAAATACTTAGTGTATTTCTCATACCCTTATTTTCACTTACAATCCCAAATTATGTTGTACAGATTTCATATTACAAAATTTAATTTTTAAATTTGTCCAGTTATAACTGAATTTTAATATAAACATTTCATCGAAGAATTCTGGTTATGCTTTAGTTAATACAATCATCCTCATGTCTTTGAAAAGGGTATTTTTGTTACTGAATGTGAGTTTGGGAAACTGAGATTTTAAGAACATTTTGTCTGTTTGGAAAAGTACTATTTGCCTTTAATTTTGTTGTTTTATTCTGATATTCTTTGTAGTAGTGTATAGTTGGGGATAATAGTGGGTTTTTTCATTTTATTCCACTTTTATGTAAATAAGGATATGGCTATACCTGGAGATCTGGGCATTTTAGATTGAAATGCATCCAAGTAAAACGTGTTTTCATTAAATTGGAGAAATGAGCTTGCACATTGTTAATGGTTAACAAGTACCTTTATCCTAAAGGCCTGTGAAGGCGTGTATAAAATTAGTATCAAGGACTCACTTATCTGATTTCCAGTCTTGAGGTTCAAGTAGTACAGCATTCTAACTGCTATAATACTGAAAGAATCTACCTATATATAATTTATAGTGCTTTACTTATCTTTTTATTTAGTAACTATTCATTGTGTATTTAAGTATTTTATTAACAGATTTTTGTAACATTATATGTGAAGTCATACCGGTATATCCCCTGGGATCAGAGATGTAGTCTTTTACCAACTCAGCTGGCTTAATAATGTATTATAACTTTATAATATATAAAGTTCTTTCAAACACTAATATATTTATTTTTAGATATATATTTGATTTTATATATATATAAAATGTGAGATTATTAACCCGGTTCCGCCGATGAAAACAGCCTGGGAGAGTTCGGTGATTTGTCCAAGTTTCCTTAGCACAGCAGCTGTGGCCTTTGGCAGAGTATATACACTGCTGCCTCTTCCTAGAAAAGGGGCACCAGTGAAGCCAAGGTAGAGAGATGTGGATCAGCAAGATTTGGTCATTATCACAGCCATAGATTGTACCTCTAAACCTGTTGTGAATGGTTAGTACCATTGTTTATGGAGGCACAGGGCTGACTGGTATATAGCCAGATCAACATAAATGCAGGGTGATTGAAAAACAACTCAGTATGCAGCTGCTACCTAGAACAATCTGTCTTTCCCCTTGAAGGCAGCAGATTTTTGTGTATATCTAATTTGAGGGGCTTCCCAGATTAAGGAACTAAGTACTGACTGAACAGTAAATGCCAGTAGACTTCTGCACTCTTTTGTAATCTCTCCCTCAGTGATAAGAATAACATCAAAATAAACGCAAAGCTTCCTCATTGTTACTGGTCCTCCTTAAACTACAAGACCCTGATGCTAGGACAACTGGACAACAGCAATAATTTGTTATGAAAGTTGTTCTGAATTTTGAAGATCCTTCAAACTATAAAGATGTTCTCTTTTCTAGTTACTGTGTTAATTTCTTTGGCTTATTTAGAAAGTTCATGAAAACAAGTACTGATCTAAACTAAGTAAAGTACCCCATCTGAGGTGAAATGTGTTATGTATCTTTCCGTGCTGACTGTATGCTTTTTTGGTTTTAAGTGTTTCCAAGCATACTTAAGGTGAGCACGGCTAAAAAATAGTTCAGGCTCGTCACTAGCCAGAGCTGGACCTTGGAGTGGTGTAACTCTCTGGCCTGATTTCATCTGTAAAGTAGAGGGGTCACGTAGTGATGACTTGAGTCATGAAATGTTCAAGTAGGAAAGGACCTTTGAAAGTATGTACCCAATCTGAGCTGTTTAAACTTACAGATTTCCTATTTCTACTCTTAAAATTTTTAAATCTGTTCTGATACCACAAATCTAAAACATCAAAATTAGACTTTTCCACCACTTCCGAGTTAAGATACATTAGAATTCTTGGATGAAATTTTATTCCTTTCTTATTCTTTCTTTATATAGTGTCTCAATTTTATATGTAGATGAAATGTTCAGTGTATTAAATGTATGTGTGCTGATCGGAGCCCCCCCCCCCTTTTTTTAACTGGGTGAATGTGGATGCTGATGCACATGCTGAATATCATCACAATGAAGAATTTGACAAACTAGATGTTTTCAGCAACATTCTCTGGTTAAGTATGATGGAGAAACAACTCAGCATGCACCTGCTATATAATCATTGAGATTTTTATTTTCTTTTTTGCTTAGATGTCCAAATACCTTAAAATCATACTTTATAATGTGGTTGTCTTCAATGTAGTATAAAATACCCACATCTTAATATATTTTGTTGAAGACATACTGTGCATTTATATGGTACCCTGAGGCTGTAGAGTGATCAATTCTCCAGGCTTTTCTCAGCACTGAGGGGGTTTCTAGGATGCAGAACTTTCAGGCTAAAACTGGGAAAGACCTGGGCATGTTATGTATGTTAGTTCCCCTACCTGAAGGTATCTCTTCATGGGACTTGGTTAGCAATTTCTTCCCCATTGGAAGGAGAATATGCTGGATGAACTCAAAGACATCTTTTCAATATCTTCAAGGCCCCATGTATTATTTCAGTTTATATGACTGAAATACAGAATTTATTATTTGTTCTTTTCTGTGTAACTTTGAGAACAATTTAGCATTGAAATAGAATAATTACATCATTTGAAATCATCACAGGACAATTCTATTTATAAAAGAACTAGTATTGTCTACTAAGTGTTTTTTACTTTGAAAAGAAAAAAAACAAAACAAAAAACAAACATCATTGAAAGCAAAAAAGGCTAGCCTTATTCTTGAGATCAACAGTAGCATATAACTATTGGCTATATACTACTAGCTTTAGAACCTAGATATCTGTTCAAAATAAGTTTATTGGATTCTTTTTTTGCAGATTCAATATGATTAGTGGAAAGAGCATGGGCTTTGGAGTCTGATCCAACTTGGGGTGGATCTCCAAGTCCAGCTATTACCAGCTTTTTGATTTTATGCAAACTGTTAAATTCTGAACTTCTATTACATCACCTGTAACATGAGAATAGTATCTCTTCATGGGAATACTGTGAGGATTAAATAAGATAATGAATGTATATAAAGTGTTTGGTACATAGTAAGTGCTTAAACTAAGCTGTAGCAATCGTGTACTCATGTTTGGGTTAGGAAGACGTTAATTTGTGATTATTACCTTTTGGGTTTTAATAACTTGTAGATATCTCAGTTATGGTCATTGTATCAGTTAGGATTAGTTTTGGGAGGTCCAGCATAGGAAAGTCCAGGCATGGTATGGTGACCCTTGAAGTCTATCTAGTTCTCTATGTCATTCCTAGGAAGTGGCCCTCATACTCATGACTCACAGTGGCTCCAGGCAGCAGGATGCAGGAAGAATCAAGAAGAATGCTTCCCTTTCCCTAAAGGAGACTCCCAGAAGCACCATATAAGACTTTTGCTTGTATCACATTGGCCATTCCTAGCTGGACAGCTGGGAAATGTACTTGTTTAGCTGATATGTAGCTACCCTAAGTAAAACTGGGGTTCTTCCTGGAGAGAAAAGGGAACCTAGATTTTATGGTGGGCATCTTTTAGTCTGTACCACTGTGTCACCACTTTATCACCATAGTAGAATTCAGCCACTCAAGTATTCCCCATGATTTTTCAGTTTTTATTTCCGTAATTATTAGAGGTAGTGGGAATGCTCTTTGTTGGGTTTTTGTCTCACTGCCATTTAGTTACTTTTGCTTCTCTTATAATTCAGTTCTCAGCAGACCTTTTAAAAAACAATGAACTCTAGCCCAGTGAAAAGTAATTAGGAATTTAAACTAATATTTGTTATTTATTCATTCAGTAAGTATTTATTGAGCACTCATCATATACAGGTTGCTGTAGGTTGTTACAAAATGAATCATCACTAATTGTGTTTCCTTCTTGGGGGTGGTTTGGCTTCCTGACAATATAGAGTTTAATTTGTGACTCAGCTGATCTGCATACAAGTCTGTGACCTATCAAACACTGTCCTTAACAATGTAGTCTTCCCAGTCCTAGTACTATATAGCCAGCTTGGGTTTACGCTGCGTCTCTAACTAGGGAGTATGAGACCTAGGGGAAGAGTAGAATAGGCTTTTATGTTTGGCTAGCATAAAGTCAGAGTACCAAAAAAGTCCCTTTGGTCTTTCCCAAATGGCTGTCCTATCTTTGTGCCAATGACCAATTCAGAGAGTAGTGTTTATTAGGATCACCCACAGAGCTGTTAAAAACTACCTGGAGAGTCCCCACCTGACATTTTGATTCAGTATTCTCAGGTATAGTTTAAAAAGTTCCACAAGTACAGATGGTCCCCAATTTACAATGGTTCAACTTACGATTTTTTGACTTTATGATGGTGCAAAAGCAATATATATTTAGTAGAAACTGTACTTTGAACTTTGAGTTTTGAAATTTCCCAGACTAGTTAGATGCAGTACAATACTCTCTAGTGATACTGGGCAGCTTCCAGTTAGCCACATGCTCACAAGGGCAAACAACCAAGATTCTACAATGTGTTATGTTGTCAGCATTTGTTTCAGTTCAGTTATTTCAAACAATCTTTAGGTCCAGTGTGCTTTCAGCTGTGTGTATGCTAATGGTGAGTACTCCTACAACCATTCTCTTTGTTTTTGTTTTTTTGTTGTTTGTTTTTACTTTCAGTACAGTACTTGATAAATGAGAGGTAAAACTTTATTATGAAATAGCTTTTATGTTAGATGAATTTGTCCAATTGTAGGCTGATGTAAGTGTTCTGAGCACATTTAAGATAGGCTAGGCTAAAGCTACAGTACGGTATTTGGTAGGTTAGGTGTATTAACTGCATTTCAACTTCTGGTATTTTCAATTTACGATGAGTTTTTTGGGTCATAATCCCATTGTAGTTGAGGGGCATCTATAATTCTGATCTGCAGCCAACATTGAGAATCACAGGCTGAAAGCTTTGTACCTAGCTGGCTTGGAAATAGTTTAGGGAGGGAGTCCCACATGGTCCTTATCAGTCACACTAGAGATCAGATTCTTCCTTAATAACCTGTTTTGACCACTGGAATGGGAGGTGGGAGAGCTCTGAGATTAGTAGAGTCACTTGGGTAGGAGATATAAGATGCTGAAATGCTTTAGGGCAGTCGTCCCCAACCTTTTTGGCACCGGGGACCAGTTTTGTGGAAGACAATTATTCCATGGATGGGGTGCAGGAGGGGATGGATTCAGGATTAGTCAAACACATTACCGTACATTTATTGTACATCCTGCTGTTCAGCCTAGTTCCTAAAAGGCCAGGGCTGGTACCAATCTGTGACCCCAGGCTTGGCAAGCCTGCTGTAGGGGACATTTAACTAGAGCTGGCCTTGCTTGCCTATTGTGCCTGTTCCTATTGTGGGAGATTTTTCCTTTGAGCCAAAGAACTTTGATAACGGGCTCAAACTCGGGGGAAATTACTGGTTATAGATGTGTTCGCTATTAGTATACTGAGTTTGCTTATTAATAATTTTATGGGGCAGTAAGGGAAAACAAAGGGGGTGAGGGTGGAGAGGATTATTATTTTCAGATCCAGAATACTGTCAAGGTTTATGAGAGCCTCCTGGTGAATTGAGGAGAGTTGGTTAGGCCATAGGAGCTACAAGGTTGAATAAAAATCCTGTGGAGAATTGTGATTTCCTATTTGTTTGAAGAGTTGTGTGAATTCCAGGAAGACTAGGCTTCTCTTACTCAAATAGGAGAACAAAAACACATTCTAGAGTTTATTCCATTTCAGTTTGTTCATGCCATTGCCCTCAGTCAGAAATTTCAAAATGGAATATGTATTTCACTAACCTTTATTAACCCCTTGACATATAAAGACGTATTGGATATGCGATGTGTTTCCTAAGCCATTGTAAACATCGATGTTCTCTGAGACAGGCGCAGATTTAATTTGCTTTGAGTACAGTTATAATGCAAATATTATCAAGAAATAATTATATATATTCATTGTTGAGGTGTGAACTGTAGGGATAATCACTTTATGATGTTTGTTTTGAATTTGTATGAAACTGACATTGAAAGCCAAATACGGTATTCAAGTGAGAACAGTGAGACTGATATTCAACAAATTTGTACAGCTGACTATTCAATAGAAGATTCAAATTCAACTGAAGGTAGCTCTATCCAATGTAATGTTCATAAATGTACAAGATTTATATCTCTATCAAGCAGTGATGATTGCGATTTAGGAGATGAAGAATGGAATTGGGAAGAGAAATAAAATATTCTAAATGTAAATCCATTTATCCAAATTTCTGGTATAAGTATTTTAGTTTTGCAAAGACTAGGAGCAAATCCTGCACCTCTTTGTATTTTAAAACAAGTGCTAAGTGATTTTTTTGAAATGATAACCATGGAAACAAATAGATACGCAAGTCAAAAGGAGGACCAGAACTTGAAAAAGGATGAAGAGTGTTTTCCAGTAACAAGTGAAAAAATGAAAACATACCTTTCATTATGTATCATAATGTCACAAATACAGAAATCTAAAATAGATATGTACTGATCAAAAAGCAATATTAGAGACACCGATATTGTAAAAAAACGACGACTTGCAAATGTTTCTTGGCTATATCACCTTTTTTTTTTTTTTTTTTTTACTTTTTGGATAATCAAACTATGTAAAGAAGACAATATGAAAAGTGTAAAGTATAGTCAACTATTTGAATAATAAGTTTGAACAATTACACACATTGGATGAAGATGTCTCCTTAGATGAGTCATTGATGAAATTCAAAGGATGGCTGGGGTATGTGCAGTTTATAATTCCCAAACGTGCCAGATTTGGAATCAAAAGTTTACAAGTTAGGTGAATTCAATACTGGATATTGCACCCATTTTAAAATTTACACAGGACAAGATAAGGTTTGAGGAAATGACATGCCTTCGTTTCAAAGTGTAGTTATAGAAGTAGCCAAACCAATTTTAGGGAAAGGATACACATTGTTCTTAGACAATTGGTATATATCACTGAGATTATTCCAAGTACCGGTATTGCATAAAAATAATACAAATGTTGTTGGAACCATCTGAAAAAATCAAAAGAATATGCCAGAGAAGCTGGCATATAAACTAAACAGAGAAGAACTTTATCTTGCAAAGGTATTCTGTCTTTACACTGGCATGATGGCACACACACACACACGTATATACACATACACACTAAACATTCAAAAGAAGAAATGACTGATACAGGAAAAATAAGAAAAGATAAGGCAGGTGAGGGAACAAATTATGAAACTTAGTTGTGTGGTTGCATATGATCACAGAATGAGAGGCATTGAGAAGCAAGAACAGTTTCTTGCATGTTTTTGAATTATGGGAACATTTGTTAAAGTATATAGAAAAATATTTTCTCTCTGCTTGGTATGGCTCTTTATAATTATATTCTGTCTTTCAAGCTACCTAATTCAACAAAGCAAACACTGGTAAATTTTCTATTTAATATTGCAGCACAAATGCTGTGTAATTTGTCTCTACCTGAATATCTGGCAAAGCAGACTTTCACAAAGTGAGTGCCCAGTTTTGAAATTAGCCAAAAATTGGGCTAATTTCCCTGAACACATATGTTTCTATCAGTAAAAAGCCATATCCTGCAAAGAGATGTCATGTGTGCTCAAAAAATAATAAAAGAAGTGAAACAACTTGGCAGTGTTTCAAAAAGTTGCATACTCTATAGGACCATTGAGTTATTTTTTAAATTTAATATGATTACTCTTTATTAATTTTGGTTACTAGTATTGAATTATGATGTTTTCTTATGTTATTTAACAATGGATTGGGGAAGCTGGGATGGCTCAGTGGGTTGAGTGCTCACTTTGCATCCCCGGGGACCGAGGATCGAATCCCAGCCCCGGCCCATGTGAACCCATATGCTTAACTGGGGAGTGCCCCCAGTTCGGTTCTCACTGGGGTGAGACCCTGGCCCAGTTCCTGCCCTGTGCAGCTCCGTGCCCACCCGTAGAATGAAATTATGTGGAAAAACCAATGATGTGCAACTATGGACACTGTTCTGAGCCCTCCCCTTTCTCTCTGTCTGTCTGTCTCTCTGTCAAAAACAATAAAAATAAATCTTAAGAAAAAAGGATAAATATTCTTTGTTAAGCTTACACAAATGTTAAGTTGAAAAATAAATAGTATTTTTTGCTCACGTAGAATTTTATTTAATTTGTATGTCAAGGTGTTAAACAGTGTTTAGAACATAATAAAAAAGTGGCTTATCAAAAGTTATTGAGAGCTTATCATGTGCCAGATGCTGGACTAAGGCTTGTGTAGATTTTTATCAATAACCCAGTGACTAGGCACCAGACAGAAAACAGGCTTAGAAAGGATGAGAAGAGAGAAGGGTGCCAGTTTAGGAAATATTTATTTTAAAATGTTTTAAATTCCTTGTGTTCCTTTTCCTGGTAGTGTGGATTTCCCTGATAAACAATTCCAGTACATTGTAATTATATCTATTTTTTTGATATGCTTTATGACTTAGTACATATGTCCTAGTATCTTTTTTTTTCCAGTTTTATTGAGAAATAATTGACAAACATGACTGGATAAGTTTAAAATGTATAGCATTATGGTTTGATTTACATATATTGTGAAATGATTACTTTAGTAGGTTCTGCTAACATCCATCTTATATAGATGCAGTAAAAAGAGAAGGAAAAAAAAACAAAAAGGAAAATTTATCCTTGTGATAACTCATAGGATTTGCTCTTAACTTTCCTGTATAGCATATAGCAATGGAGTTAGTTAGCTATGTCATCGTGTTGTACATTACATTCCTAGTACTTACTTATCTTATAACTGGAAGTTTGTATCTTTTGAATGGTCAGTTCCTCCAATTTTCCCTCTTCCCACCCTTTGTCTCTGGTAACCACAAGTCTGATTTCTTTTTCTATGAGTATGGATCATACAGTATTTAACATACACTATTTATCTTTTTCTTTTTGACTTATTTTACTTAGCATAATGCCTGCAGGGTCCATCCACATTTGTTGCAAATGGTAGGGTATCATTTATATATATCGCAATTTTTATCCATTCATCTATTGATGGACACTTATGTTGTTTGCATATCTTGGCTATTGAAAATAATGCTGCTTTGAAAATAGGGGTGCAGATATCTTTTCAGATTAGTGTTTTGTTTTGTTTTTCCTTTGGTATATTACCAGAAGTGGAATTGCTGGACCATATGGTTATTCTATTTTTAATATTTTGAAGATCCTCCATACTGTTTTCCATAGTAGCTGTAACAATTTACAATCCCACCAACAGTGCACAGGGTTCCCTTTCCTCTACACACCAACATTTGTTATCTCTTGTCTTTTTGTTGATGGCCATTCTAATAGGTGTGAGGTGATGTCCATTGTGATTTTGATTTGCACATCCCTAATGATTAGTGATGTTGAGCATCTTTTCAGATACCTGTTGGCCTTTTGTATATTTTCTTTGGAGCAATGTCTAATCAGGTCCTTTGCCCATTTTTAATTGGGTTATTTGTTTGCTACTGAGTTGTATTGAGTTCTTTATATATTTTGGATATAAATGCCTAATCAGGTATATGGTTTGCAATTTTTTCCCCATTAAGTAGGTTGTCTTTTCACTTTGTTGATGGTTTCTTTTGTTGTGCAGAAGGTTTTTAGTTTAACGTAGAACTACTTGTTTATTTTTTATTTTGTTGTTTGTGCTTCAGATGCCATATCCAAAAAAATCATTACCAAGACCCATGTCAAGGAGCTTTATTCCAGTTTTCTTCTAGGAGTTCCATGGTTTCAGGTCTTACAGAAATCTTTAATCCATTTTGAGTTAATTTTTGTGAGTGATAATAAGATACATGTCCAGTTTCATTCCTTTACAACTGAATATCCAATTATCCTAGAACCATTTATTGAAAAGCCCCCCCCCCCCCCCCCGGAATATTCTTGGCTCCCTTGTCAAATATTAATTGACTTCTTGGTCAACTAGTTCTTAAAATATATGTAATTGAATGTAGGGATATCAAAGTTCCTTTAAATTTCAGTATTTTATTAGACATTTTGGGGATGTCTCAAGACCAGCTGTTACATTGTCAGATGAACTCAATAGGGTCAGACTCCAGTAGGGCCCTGGGTTTTGCTTTCTTGTATAATAAAAACTCCAACTGTTGGTTTGTTTCTTGTCATTCACCTTTTTCTCACAAAGGATTGGCAAGGCTGACATCCAGAGCAGAACAACATCTGCCCTTCTGCCACATTCATTCGTAAATGAGTTAGGCTCAAGTGACCTTTCTAGTGACTTTCTTGATTTCCATTACCCTCTCTATTGACATCAGGGCCCTTTAACTTGTTGACCAAATTCAGAAGGTTATGAGCCCTTTCAGTGTCACTGACCCCTGTGGATAACAGGACTTTCTTGTCAGTGTGAATCCCTTGGAGTGCAAGGAAAAGTATTAGTTATTTCAAGAATTTGGGCCAGTGTGTTTTGGAAATGCCTTACTCTAAAGGCTATACAATTTTCATTATTCAGAGCTGACATTTCTGTAAATATGATACTAAGCCAAAATCAATCTATATATTGCTTACGATTTTTTTTTTTTTTTTCCCTTAAAGGAGGAAATCCTTGGAAGTTTCAGGCTTATATTGCCCATCATACCTGGAGAGCTAGAACTAAGATATTATAGACATTCAAGCAGTGTTTGTTAACAATGCTTTAACAATGCTTTCAGTAGAGGTCCCTACAAATTGTATCTGAAATCTTATAAGATCGAAAGTCTAACGGATATTTGATGTATCAGATTTGTTATGGAATCTCTTCTGAAATATTTTATGCTCAGAATAACCTCCTGGTCTGTCTGATAAACCTGTGAAACTATATTTTCTCCCAGAACTTTGCTGTATTCAAGTGAAAAATAGCATGCTTATGCCTTGCTAACCTAGCCCAGGGTAGGTGGCTGGATCTGAATGGCTGTTTTAGCTAGGGACTTCCTAGGAGGGAGTGGAACTTGGGAGGGACAGACTAAGGCCAAGGGTGCCTTATAGGGGACAGCAGGCTGACACTTTGGCACAGCCAAAGATTGTTAGAATTTTGGAGGTAGAAGAGACCCTAGAGGAATGGCCCAGTGCTCTCATTTTTTTTTTAAGATTTATTTTTATTGTTTTTGACAGAGAGAGAGAGAGAGAGAGAGACAGAAGGGGGAGGGCCCAGAGCAGTCTTCATCAGTTTTCAACATGGTTTTATTCTACACAGGTGGGGTGGGGGTGGGGGGGTGCAGGGCGGGAACTGGGCCAGGTACCTCCCACATAGGAGACATTCCCCCAA
>PVKE010014504.1:0-34845 GCA_004027555.1 Craseonycteris thonglongyai | reverse complement strand
AGTTCAGTTCTTGCCGGGACCTATGTGGGAGGCTCCCGGCCCAGTTCCTGCCCTGCGCAGCCCTGTGCCCACCTGTGGAGTGAAACTATATGGAAAACTAATGTCAACTATGGAGACTGCTCTGGGCCCTCCCCCTTCTCTCTGTCTCTCTCTGTCTCTGTTTCTCTGTCAAAAATCAATAAAATAAATCTTAAAAAAAATAAATAAAAGTACCCGTATTTTCCGGCATATAAGACGACCGGGCGTATAAGACGACCCCCTAATTTTACAGTTAAAACATAGGTTTAGGCCTATATTCGCTGTATAAGACTACCCCCCACTTCCGAGGCTGTAGTCTTATACAGCGAATATAGGCCTAAACCTATGTTTTAACTGTAAAATTAGGGGGTCATCTTATACGACCGGTCTTATACGCCGGAAAATACGGTATCCTTATTTGGTTCCCTTGACTAAAAAATAGTTTTTCTTCCTGAGATAAGGCTGTCACAGAATTGGAAGGAGCAAGCCAAGAACTGTAGGTAGAGGGCATGGGCATCTGCTAGTAATTCAGTTCAGCCAAATTAATCCTGGGTATCAAAGGATTGATAGATGTTCTCTCAAGAACACCCTCATATCCAAATAAAACATGAAATCTAACATAAGCCTCACACACCAGCAAAACCGGGTTAATGACCTATCTTTAGTGGTACTTCAAGCTTTGGGCGAATTTCAAGCACGATGATTATTCATGTCCTTGTTTCACATAATATTTGATTCTCAAATTACTGGAGCTTTTTTAACACTCTTTGTGCATGGGTTTATGGTTTGTTTCATCACTAACATTTTGTTTTTTTTCTCTTTTCTGTACTTCAGCACAGTTATAAGAAAACAGTAGGCCCTTGTTAGGTTTTCTTTTTCTTTCTTTTTTTTTTTTAAGTTGAATTTCCAGGTTTGAAACAAAATGAAGTAAATAGTGAGGTGTTGAGTTACAATATTTCAACAGGTCAGTCATCAGTTATAGCATCGCAATTGTCCAAAGGTAAGATATAAACAAGTAAATATAAGGTGTTGCCAATTTTTCTTCTTTCTTTATGACCTTACTGTAATAATTAGTATGCATCGCTTCTTTTTAAGTGCCTGGTACAGGGTGGCATCACCCAGATGAATGCAGTTTTGGATTCCTGAACCACAACCTTAGTTGCCATGTGGTTTGGGAAGTAATGAATGATTTCATTGATGAAAATCTGTGGGAACTTAGATTTCTACCAAAAATTTTTATAGATCGTATTAACTTAAGAACATGTTAGGAAAAAACAACAACTGTAAAGCTTTATTCTTTTTAGAATTAATTAAATCAGAAAAACTTTCTAAGTGAGGTGGTTTCAGGACACTTCAGGTTTTATACTTTTTTTTTTTTCTAATAAGGCTTCTACAAAGAAGATACTGCCCTTTACTGCCCCAAGCTAGACTGGAAGAAAGGTGGACTAGAAAGGAAAACCAAAATCTGTTTATTGCTTATTTCTAAATCAAACTTTAATATATTTTCTTTGTTTTTAGTAAATTTGCTAATCTCTATCATGATGTTACCAAACCTGGTGAATCACTATTAAAAGTGACTTTGGCTTAGGGGTTAGAAAGAGGCTAGAGTTTAAATGATAAACCACGTTGTGCACATATATTTTTTTAAGGTGGTTTCCTTAAGAAAAGCAACATTGATATATTTTCTTTCTGAGAAGAGGATGGAAAAAGAGAGTCCATTTCAACAGATATCTATTTCAATAAAAAAAGTCATGCATTGAGGTCTGGTTTAAAATACAAATTAAAATATTGTCAAGATACCCAGAACAAACCTATTGTATTAGTAGTATCAACAGCTAAGAACAGAAAGCACTTATCACACTCCTGCTAACATCTTATTTTAAATTTTGTTTGAGTGGGTTTTTTTCCTTCCCACTGAATAATGTGTTGTAATTAAAGCCAGCAAGTCTCTGATTAGTATGAAAATGTTACTCTGTGATTATATTAAGAGTAATAACACCTTCTGTGCGTAGAGCAGACCAAACCCTGAAAGATCCTTAAGAGGCTGCTTGTGTGTGAGGCAAGAACTTCATCAATAGGAAAGAGATGCTAAGAACAGTGGACCTTTTGAAATAGTAAAAAACAGTTTGCTTATTTGTGAAATTGGCAGGTCACAAGTCACTCAGGAAAAAAAATTGGCAGATCTAGATATAATAGCCATGAGACTCAGGATATGGCCAAGAAGTTATTCAACTTCATTCTTGAATATTTTATTTAATAATTAAACAAAATGCAAGCAATCGGTTGCTAGCCCAAGGTTTCTAGCCATTGTCTTTGCCTCTTCCATTGCTATATTATTTATTTTTCATGTGCTTTGGAAACTATTTAGGAACCAATATATCCAGTGGTCTTGGTGATGATTGAAAGTCTGTTGAATCTTATGGCCTGCCATTTGGTAATATACTGATAACCTTTAAAATTCCCATAAATCTAATATTTAAGAAAAAACCACTGGGTTAGAAAGACAGTGTGCACATTTTTACCCTGAGACAATTCAGTCATTTCTACCCATCACACTTACAAAGCATCATATACCTACCCAGGCTAATCATATTTCCTTGAGAAAAAACATGATATTGGAACAACAAAAACAGGATGGGGTTCTGTAATATTCTGTATCCATGAAAAAGTAAAACGATAACAAAAGTTTTATTATGTGAACATATAGAGCTAATAATTTTTCTTCAGTGACCAAACTCATACAAAAATTTAGGTAGACGTGGAGGGGGATTGCATTTCACCACGATTGTACTATGAATATTTCTCTGATGAAGTAATCTTACACAGCAAATTTTGGTCTTTCAATGCCTTGTCATAAAACTCACACTTCATGACACAATTTTGTTTTATCACCAACATAGCCCTCATTGTCTAAACACTTAATCTAGATTTCTCTTTTGACCACACACTGTTCATAATAGAAAATATTCTTTTGACAGGAGCTGTACTTGCTGGAAGACAAGGAATAAACCCTACAATATCACAAGTCTTGAAAGTTGAGATGTTTTTCTTTCATTTCAGAAAAAATCTTTACCCATCTATCACATACAAAAGTGTTTCCTTTATTCCATGTATCCATCTGCCTACAATTGTAGACTTATAAGGTCCACTGGTCAAATATATGAGTTTTTTTGTTGTTGTTTCTCTGTGTGTGTTGAGTTCCTCACTTAGGTTGTCCTATGTTTCTTTCTACTCAGATGTCTTCCTTAGTAGCACCCACTTGAACTACTCAGTGTTTCCTACACTGCTTTTCCACTTGTGGCTATATTCTAAGCTGGTTTCATAGAAATTCTCAATTATTTAAAAAAACTTCACCTCATTAAATCTTTCTGAATTTACTAGCATTCTCAGTTATTTTTTGACATCAGTAGTTACAAACACTTCACTTTTTCTGGACTCTAAATTGTTTACAAGATTTTCAATGCTTATGGCTACTTCTGTAGCTGAAATATGACCACTTTCAATTAAACTAATGTAAGTTTTGAACGTAGACACGTTATCTCTTGCATATGTCAATAAGATACTTATAAAATATTACATGAGCAGTGAAAAATAAAATCCCTATATGGCATACCACACTGAATATTCTAATGCAGGACCATAGTGGCCAACCTACAAAAATCACAAACAGGGGATGCTGGGATAGCTCAGTAAATTGAGCCCTTGCCTTACAATCCCAGCCCTGCCAAGCCTGCACAAATCCATATGCTGAACTGTGGTGTAAATGGTAACCACCAAGCGGGAGCAAAGGTGCTCGCCTCCCAGAAGTGGGGCCCCCAGTTTGGTTCCCACCCTGTGTGGCCTCACATCCACTTGTGTGGAATGAAACTAGGTTACAACTTATGATGTACAATTAGGGAGACTGCCCTAGGTCCTCCCCTCTTCTCTCTCTCACCTTCTCTCAAACAATAAAATAAATCTTTTTTGAAAATCATAAACATACAACATAAAGAATAAAAAAGAAATAAACACCTTGACTGCTATCATAATACAGCATACGCTAATGTCCCACCGGAGAGTACCACTGTAAAAAAAAAAAAAAAGTAGCTAACAGCCTATTGAAACAAAATGAGACTGAAAAGTCTGAATCAAACTGAATGTAGCACAGAAAGAATCTCTGTGGGTGGTATGATGGTAGAAAGAACAGTAAGACTCACAGTCGCTGCATCTCACACTCCTAAGCTGATGGAAGCAAACAACCACACGAGCCTGTTCAGTAGTTCATGTGCAACGAGGCTCTCCTGGCTCCTACATGGTGAATGGGGCTTAGCAACTGCCTCTTGAATTCCCCGCCACTGCAGACCAGCAAGGGGGCAGTGTCTGATAGTCACTAGCTCAAGAAACCTGGCCCTGACAAGATAAAGTAAATGGAACTTTATCTTTCATCACACTAGTAGTTTTACTGCATACATTGATGAGCATAGACCTTGATGATAAATAAACAACCTGAATTCAGGTTTTTTTTTACAAAAATCTAAGAACACAACAAAATTTACATTTATGTTAAAAAGATTGGATGATGGGGAAATATGAAAAAAATAGTAAAGTTCCATTTAAAATAGCACTTGGTCAGTCTACATATACCTTTCCTTTTAACTCAGTTATCAGTTATAATTTTACATGTATTTGTGTAGTTCTTCTACAACTGCATAGCACTGTTGCCTAGCACACATATATAATTACAATTGCATAGCACAGTATCTCACACATTATCGTCATATAATACTCTGTTGAATAAATGAGTGAATGGATATACAAGTAGATTATTTTTAGCACAGAAATATTCTTCTACCAAATTTTAAGGCATATAAAATTTATGTAGTATAAAATTTCAAGAGCAGACATATTTGTTATCCTCGCACATCATGAGGTTTTCTTTTTCTTTGCATTGTCCTTCATTTAAGTTTGCTAAGCAAATTGTGTGAGAGAGTTTCCAGGAAATGTAAACAGGATTTCAGAGAATGTTCAACTTACTAAGGTCAAAATTTTTTCAAGTTACTTGAAAGGCATCAAATTGAATTTAAATACTATGCTATTTATTGCACTTTAATCTAATTCGTAAATCTGTAGGTTATTTCCAGATAACCTTTCACAGCACTTGTCTCTAGTCAGATTGTGGTAGTAAGTTGCATTTCAAGAAGCACCTTTCACTGAATTCAATGGCCGTATCTCCAGTTAGTCTGCGTTAGAGAAGTTCTAATGCATATTTATTTAGGTATGTGAAAATAACTGTCAAAGGAGAAGGAAGAAGAAAACATAATCATGGTCAGCTGGTCTATACAATCTAGATCAAAGGAAATTAAATTCTACATTTTGGGCCTCCATACAAGATTATGTTCAAAATGAACCTGGATATAGAATGGTCCAGTCAAGAGATTGTTCTAGGGGAAGCCGGGATGGCTCAGTGGGTCAAGCCCTCACTTTGAAGCCCTGGGGATCGAGGATAGAATCCCAGGCCTGGCCCGTGCAGACCTATATGCTGAAATGAGTCTGCTTCCCGTGCAAGAGGCCCCCAGATTGGTTCGTGCCAGGGCAAGCTTCTATGTAGGAGGCCCCTGGTGTGGCCCCCGGTTTGTGGGGCACACCTCCCATGCAGGAGATCCCTGGCCCAGTTCCTGCCCTGTGTGGCTCTGTGCCCACCTGTGTGGAATGACACTATGTCAAAAAACTGATGACGTACAACTACAAAGACTGCTCTGGGCCCTTCTTCTTTCTCTCTGTCTTTCTGCCTCTATCTCTCTCTCTGTCAAAAACACTAAAATAAATCTTAAAAGAAAAAAAGAAATTGTTCTATAGATCAGACTGTATTACTCAAAGTGAAGTCCATCATCTGAAAAAATTTATAGAAATTTCTGGGTGCTAACCCAGAAATCTTGATTCAGAAGGTCTATGATAGCATTATAAATCTGTGTTTAAACAGTTTCTAAATGCTGGAGTTTAAAAACTGTTGGACTAAAGCATTGGTTTCAAATGTGGTTTGTTCTTACCTGAGGAATACGTACAAACAAACAAATAAACAAACAAAAAACTATGTGTACATAATGTAAAACAGCTTTCAGTTTCTATTTTTGTAAACGATTTACAGTATATGTATAAAAAGTAAAAAATAAATACACATTATAGGATGTTAAGTGTTTTTACTTATGGAGTAGGCGATCAAAAAGTTTGGGGACCTTAGATCCAGAGAATAATAAGTCTCTAATCAACCTTTTGGAATAAAATCCTTGTATTTGTTTTAAAACACTCTCAAATGGGTCCTGCTCCCAGCAAAACAAAATATAGGAAACGTGCCAAAAGTTTAGCATGGACGATTAGGATTTTGTAACTTTACCTTTAAAAATAAAATAAAACCTATTTAAGAAGTACACCTTAAGCATGTTCTTGTGTGGAAGGTGCAAGAAAATTTTTAAGGGATACTACTGAGGGAAGTAACTATTACCAACCTAAATTAAGTCAGGTCATTGACAAGAAGGAAAGGATTAGGTACTTCGTGGGGAAAAGAATTAAACAATGAAAGCACAAAAGAGTTTAGATTCTGCCTATCTAATGTATAGGAACAATTAGTTGGGGGAGGTGCAGAGGCATTTGAAAATTTCAAGAGGGTGGAACAAGGGTGTAAGTATCAGATTCAGCAGTTTGGGATGCAATCCCCATAACAAAGGATCCCATTCCCCATCCCTGGGTGAAATTGACTTCAGCTGGCCACATGTGACTAGACTAGGTTAATTTAAAGCCTAGGGAAAAATGTCTTGAGACCCTACAGAGTATGTATGATCTTCCCTTTGTTTTGTTTTTTTTCTACCCTGTCTGTCTTGTGTTGTACTCTACCTTTGATTTACGGGAAATAAATAAATAAAAGGGGGACTCTAATTGAATTAAGAACAGCAAGTCTCAAACTGTACAGTTCTTCACATGAGACCAAAAGAGATTTGGTTTTGATCTTAGAGTAACCAGATGCCTCATTTTTAACAGAGTCCCCTGACTCAACACACATATACCCTCACCCAGTCTTAAAAAAAAAATTCTGTGTAATAAAATTAAGGGGGAGAAAGTGGGTAGAGCCAACAAATGCTTCCCCTTTTCCCAGTGTGGGAACAGAAATAGTCCTTTCTCTGGTCCAAATGTAAATTCACTAGCACTGATTAATGGTAGAAAGAGCAGGGAAGAAAAAGAAATGCTGAAAATGTGCATAGAAAGACTAAGAGGTAAGTAAAGTTTGCAAGGGTTCTTGCATATATCATTTTCTATCATTTTGTAAAGCTGAGGAAAAAATTCTGCCAATTATTGGAATGTCAAGAATTATATGAACATTTTATATTAAATCAATATTGGACTCACTTTTTTGTCAGGTTGTAAGGTGGCACTATTTACATGGCTTTGTCTTCTAGATAGTGTAAGATGGCTGGAAATTATTAATCAATTCTTTTTTTTTTTTGACAGAGAGAGAGAGAGATACAGAGACAGAGAGAGAACTGAACTGGGGGAACTTTTTAGTTCAGCATATGGGTTCGCATGGGCTGGGGCTGGGGCTGGGATTCGATCCTTGGTCCCCGGCACTGCAAAGTGAGCGCTTAACCCACTGAGCCATCCCGACTTCCCCTGGAAATTATTTACTACAGAGAACTTAGCTCCTGTGAATGTTTACCCAAATGCAGTATAACAGCCATTACTTTATTTCATCTTTTGTAAGTCATTGTGCTCAATCCAAGATTATATAATAGTAAAAAAGGACTTTAAAAAAATCCTTGAATAGCAAGATATCCCTGACTTTATATTGTTTATTTGGTCACTTTGTCACTTATCACAAGTTTATCTTAAAAGTTCCAAAGAATAAGTCACTTCTAAAAGAAGAATTTGGTTCTTAAATGAGCCTTTTTACCTTTTTATTCTATCTTTCCCTTCCTCCCCCCAACCCTTAGCCAAGGTAATAAACAGAATGCTACAGCAGTAAGAAAATATTTCTGTAAAGCTCCAAGAAAGATAGAACAAAAAAAAAAAGAAAAAGAAAAAGAAAAAAGAAAAAAAAAAGGTAAATGTGCCCAGAGCTCTACAGAAACAGAAGTGACCAATACAAAAAGTATTCCCACCTATTTTCTTTGTACTCTAAGTTTTTCCAGTGAACATTCTGCAAAACTGGGGGTCATGGGTTCCTTTATTAGCAACTGCCAAAAACTTATCCTGAAAGCACAGTCGATCTCTTAGTGGTTGTGAGTGGTTTCAGAATCAATATTTCATGGGTGTGAAATCAGATGAAATAAGTTTACAAGGTTTTGACCCAGATATTTCCTTCTAAATTTTACCAAGACATTATATGCTTAGATCTTTTACCATATTTGCCTAAGTAAATAAACCGAGGTTAAGTACAGAGTTGAAACTGAACATGCTATATTCGTACTCTGTCAAAATATCACACATGGAGTGTAGCTGTCTGTGTGTGTGTGCATTCTTCTCTATACATGGGTTCATTTGCTAGTATTCTGAGAGCAAAATTATGCAATTTGAAGTGGAACAGAGTACTTGCCATTATCGAGTGAATGTCATCTGATATACCAAATTTCAGAAGTGAGATTCACACATAACCATGACAAAGCCTAGTTATTTTCAGGAATTAGCCACATTAAAAGAATGTTCCAATTTTATATTTCTTTGACAAACGCTGTCATTAAGATTCACAACCTCAGGGATGCCAGGATGGCTCAGTGGATCAAGTGTTTGCTTTGCAGCCCCGGGTCCTAGGATAGAAACTGGCCACCAGTTCAGTTCTCACCGGGGTGAGCTTCCCATGTGGGAGGCCCCTGGTTCAGCCCCCAGCTCTCGGAGGCATGTCTTCCATGCAGGAGTCCCCCAACATGGTTCCTGCTCTGTGTGGCCCCCAGCCCACTTGTGTGTAATAAAACTATGTGAAAAACTGATGACATACCACTCTGGAAACCACTCTGGGGCCTCCCCCTTCTCTCTCTCTCTGTCAAAAACAATAAAATAAATCTTTAAAAAAAGATTCACAACCTCAGGATTCTTTAAATATGATGTTCAGTGCACAAAAGCTAAGAGGTGCCTTAAAATTCCAATAGTAGCTTCAACCATATTTCCTTTGTACTTTTTGCCATTATGATCTATTCCATATTATCATTCAGGTGCATCCAATGGGATGTCTGTAGTCTATTCCTTCAGGGGAACTATATTTTTGTGGCCTCATAGGCATTTTTACATGAGGCTAGATAGTAACTTTGCACATGATGGTAAAATATTTAGTTTGCAATATATCATGCACATATAAAGGGTGTCCCAAAATTCAATCAAGATTTGAATTTTGCGTCATTTGTGCAGTAAAGTGTTGCCAATGGAAAAAAAAAAAAGACAGCATGACAGCTGACAGTTCAGGGTTATTAAAAATGGAGTGAGGCACAAAAGAACAACGCGTTTTCATTGTTGAGCAACGAAAATTTATAATTTTTAATTATAAATCTGTGTTTTCTATCAAAATTACTTCTTGTGTGAATTTTGGGACACCTTTTCTAGAGTGGAATGTTTATAATTGCTTTAAACTCAATGCTAATTTGCCAATTCTCATAAAACACTTAGATTTTAAGTAATCTTAGTCTACTTAAACTAATGTGACATTTGGGCAAGATATTTAGTATATGTCTTTAATAATCTGTGACAGAATACATTTCCACAAGCCAAGTATAGGCAAAGGATTGCAAATCCTTAATTCAGTGACTGTTAAAACACACACACACAACTCCTGTTATATAAAGAAGATAAAGCTGAGCAGATACTGAATCATAGTTTAGCACTCTGCTCATGAAGACTGTTATCAGCACCAAAGGAGCTTTGGGTAAACCACTTCCTCTCTTCTCTGTTTTTGTAGAACAGAATAATTAATTACTTGTTTTGTCTCATTTCACATGATGATGTATAAATCTGGCCTAATGGTGTCATGTCATGTGACTATGAATGCAGCTGGAAAAATTAACAGGGAAACACAAATGAGTCCTTCTTTCCATTCTACTTTTATCTAAGTCTAGTTCTGACTAGCTTCACTGTGAATTTGACTTCCTCTAAGCAAATTAGAAAGATATTGTTAGATAACTAATATAGTTCAACTTCTGGAAAGATTAAAAAATACACATACATATAAGTAACTAAGTAAATAAATAAAACATGAACTGCATTAACAAGCAATAAAGAATTTAGCACTGTTTTTTTAAGATTTATTTTATTGTTTGAGAAAAGGTGAGAGAGAAAGAGAGAAGAAAGGAAGGCCCAGACTAGTCTCCATAGTTCTATATCATTTGTTGTGACATAGTTTCGTTTCACACAGGTGGATACAGGGCCTCACTGGGTGGGAACCAAGGGGAGGTGAGAACCTTCACTATGGAGCCATCTAGGGGTTATAGTTGCACTGCAGTTCAGCATTTGGGTTTGCACAGGCCAGGGCCAGGGCCCGGATTCAACCTATGGACCTCCTGGTTGCAAGGCAAGTGCTCAACCTGCTGAGCTATCCGGGCAGCCCAAAGAATTTAGTATTCTTTATTGACATATTATTTCAGAATTTTTATCTCACTTAACATCATTTAAAAATAGTTACAAATTTTTCATTGTATAGATATGTCAAAATATATTGCATTAGTCTTTTTTAAATTTTATTTTATTTTATTGTTTTTTGACCAAGACAGTGACAGACAGAGAGACAGAGAGAAAAGGGAGGTCCCAGAGCAGTCTCCATAGTTGACAGCATTAGTTTTCCATATAGTTTCACTTCACAGGTGGGCTGTGCAGGGCAGGAACCGGGCTGAGAGCCTCCCACATAGGCCCCAGCAAGAAGGGAACTGGGGACACACCCCAGTTCAGCATATGGGTCCGCATGGGCCAAGGCCGGGATTCAATCCTTGGGCTCCAGGGCTTCAAAGCAAGCGCTTAGCCCACTGAGCCATCCTAGCTTCCCCAGTCTTCTTTTTTAATATTTAGGTTATTTGAAGTTTTCTCTATTAAAATCAACATGCAAAGAACAAATTTATGACATAACTGTTTTAAACCTTCTTAATTACCAGTCAAGATAAATTCAACAGAAGGGAATTAAGTTGGCAAATTATAATTTCTTTCCAGAAAGTTTGTACCAATTCACAGTTCAACAGTCATGTCTGGGGGTGTCCATTCTCTGAACCCCTTGCCAATACTAAATGGTATTAAAAATTAAAAAAACAAACACCCATTGTCTTAAGCCATTTCTTTCACTCACAAAATAATTACTGTATTTTTCTGTGTATAAAACAATATTTTTGTCTAAAATTGTTAGATCAAAAATTTGGGGTCACCCATGTATTAATTTTTTAATGTTGAGTTAGAAAAGTAGAGGTCATTTTATATATGTGGGCATCTTGTACATGAAAAAAATACAGTATTTGTGATATTTTCCATGTTGGCCTGTTTCTGGCAAAATAAAACTAAAATTGTGAAAGCTGAAATCCTTCTAAGCTGTGGGAATTAGAAACACGGTGAGGTGAGTGAGAGTCCATAGTAGGAATAACATGTGGTCTCTGTTTGGGGTCAAATAGGAAGACTACATGGAATCAATGTGGAAAGTTTAGATATCAATAAAACAATGGCCCCACCACTGAGGAAAAATGCTCTTTTCAACCATTACTAATAAGCATGAGTAAAACTAAATTTTCCCCAAGTCCCTGTCCTCAAATATCAAGTAATGATAATGATAGCTAAATGGTAGGTTGTTAGATTGATATGTAAGCCAACTATCTGCCACCCTGTATTCCCAAACCACCTACTTTTAGGACAAGTTTGTCTAACCTGTGGCCCAAGATCGCTTTGAATGAGGCCCAACACAAATTGGTAAACTTTCTTAAAACATTATGAGATTTTTTTGCAATTCTTTTTAGCTCAACAGCTAACATTACTATAAGTGTATTTTTTGTGTAACCCCAGAAAATTCTTCTTCTTCCAACATGACCCAAGGAAGCCAAAAGTTTGAACAACCCTGTTTTAGGGGATCACTCTTTTCTTTACTCTTTGGGGTAACAAGGCTTGAATTCCCCTCCCATGTACAGTAAAACATTACAAGCTCTTGTAGAATTCTTAGTAGGCTGACCAAACATACCATTTTAAATGGGCAGAAAAGAATGGTAATATTCCATTTCAAATCGTATATATGGTTAGCCGAGTCTCACTGGACTAATTTCAAAGTGTCAGTAGGACGAACATACCTAACTTTTGAAACAGGACAATAACATTGTTTTCTGTCTTGTTTAAAATGGTATATCTGGAGAAGCCGGGATGGCTCAGTGGGTTAAGTGCTCACTTTGCAGTGCCGGGGACCCAGGATCGAATCCTGGCCCCAGCCCTCACGGACCCATGTACTGAACTGGGAAGTGCCCCCAGTTCAGTTCTCTCTCTGTCTCTGTCTCTGTCTCTGTCTCTCTCTCTCTCTGTCAAAAACAATAAAAAAAATCTATTAAAATGGTATATCTGGTCAGCTTCATTCTTAGGAGGTTGTATTTCTCCCTGTCATCAATGTCTGTAATTTCTATCATGTTTTTTGCCATTTCACCCCATTTATCTGTCCAAAATGATGCAAAAATTAGACTTCTACAGGAAGCTTGGTATGCCAATACGTTCAATACAGGAAACAGACTAATGTTAATACTTATCCACTACTCTTTAATATGTTTCATCTTTTCATTGACTTTGAATACATGATATTGAGGGAAATGTAAGCGCTCGCAGAGATTTGGCAACACAGAATTTCAGTCAGAGGTGTTTTGAGCGTGAGCCACAACATGGCAAGAGAACTAATGAAAGTAGCCATGTGTGTAGGTAGTGGTACGGATGAGGCAAGAAGAGCACAGAAAACTCTGTGTGTCATGCAAAGTACTTGGAATGAAAGACGCTGCCACTAGAGTCTAGCTGGAAGTAAGATGATTCATAAGGAAGCCACTGTCACAGCCTCAGCAAGAAATAATCAAACCCTAAACTAGGACGGCAACAAGCGTTGAGGGGGAGGGGTGGGGGGAACAGCTTGAGAAGTATTTGAGATGATGAATTGATGGTTTCTGATCATGTCATAAAGAAATATGAAGCCTTATAAAAAAAATTGTTGTGTAAACCTTAGGCCCAGTGCCTTCAGAAATAGCTAGCAATTTGCAAGTTTTCCCATATAGGACAGATTTTTGCATTTAAAAAATATTTCTTTAGAAAAAATGACCAAGAAAGTAGACGCTTCCTCCTTCTATGTCTATTGATATGTATGATAAAGTTTGAGAAAATCAAAATAATTCCTTCTGGCATTTTTGTTTGTTTGTTTGGTAGTGTGTGTCTTTTAAACTGAATCCAGACCTAACCATTTCGGGATATTATGTAAGAGAGAAAGCATAAAAGCGTTTTGCCAAAGCCACCCAAACTATCCATCTTTTGGGAGATCTACCACTAAAGCAGGCAAGAGAGAAAAAATCTGAGAGCAGTGCTTTTAAGATGAGAGATCAGAAGCAGATCAAACATTTTGGGTTGAGGTTAGTGCTGTCAGCTCCTTCAAATACTTGACTTGCATTAGAAAGATGTGTAGTACAGGCTGGAAGGCAGAACCGGGTTCTAAATTTGGAACCCTAGCAGGAAATTTTTATAGTGTTGTGATTAATTTATGCAAAAGTGCAATCATACCAACTCATAGCATGGGCTGGAGTCTGAGTCCCCTTTGTAAGCCTTCGCAGTTTCTAATGTTAGTTTGCAGGTTTTCTGACCCCTCCTCTGGTGAGTTTGTGGACCCAAGTCAGGCATCACCTTTATGTAGACCTTGCCCAGGAATTGTTTCTTTCCTCCCTCTGGTATGTGGTTTCCTGCCTTTTATTTAATGTATCCAAGGCGTTGTTTCCAAATGGACGAGACATCGTTTCCTGAGCTTGAATATGAACAAAATTGAAACTGCATTCACTAGTGCTATCAACTGTAGTTAGGGGACTTAAACACTCATAATCTTGATCTTGGCTCTCACTTTATTCAATTAGCATCTGTGATTAGCAACCAGAGGACATTGTTGCCGTTTGGCTGTCCTTTGAATCCCAGTAGAGTAAATCTATCGTTTGAGCTCAGAGATTTCAGGCTTTTGAGGCAGGGACAAGAACATACAAAAGCTTCTTAACAACTACTGGAAAAGTCAAACAGTGGCTCCCAGCCATGGTTCTTTTGCGCTTCTGCCATGGTAATGTGTTCCACATTGATCTTTCAGTTCTTAAGTTCCAACGGGTATTTGTAGTGTTCCAGTAAGAAGACCATCTTGATATTCAACTCTTAGTTATCAGAGTTTTATACTTGTGCGAGTACTCTGAGGACGATCGTTTATATTTATGTAGCACAGATGTATATCTTGAGAACTTGTTCTTGCATTTTTTTTTTTTTTTTTGCAAACCGTTCACATTTTATATTCATTCTATGTGTTTTTCCATTTCCCATCACAGGGATAAAACCTGTTAAGAGTTTTAGTATCTGGTCTCTTGAAAAACACACTACTGGAGTTTTACTGAAAAGAAACACTATAATTAGATTGCCCTATAAACTTAGCTAAACCACTCAATACTCTTTTGAAACAAGATGGTCTTGTTGCTAGACTAGTGTTTGCTATGGATACATAATAAAGGTAGATGTGTCACATTAGCACACACTACCATACATCTGGTGTTTGTCCACACAGCCTGGAATTCAACGACCTGGTCTGGTGCCTGAGACACGGGGAACGTCTGCAGTGGTGGTACTGGTGGTAAAAGCCATATTCAAACTCTCTTTCTTCTCCAGTCCTTCATATTCATTCTTTTCTCTTCCCATCTCCTGACAGATTCTTGAACATTCCGCTCAGGTTGGGAAACCAGAAAGTGAGGGTCCTACTAAAGATAATTCAGCAATTGCTACTTTTCTCCACTGCGAATTTGGAAACGTTTCCTCAATACCTTAGCATTGCTTCACAGCTGCCAAACACATTCATAAAATAGTTCCTATATTCATGCCTGCTAAATAAGCTGATTCCTTAAAACCTTGAAATGCTGTTTCTCAACAATTTAACTTAAAATGTAAAACTAGTAAGGATCAACTCTGAGCCAGCGCCTATGTTCAGTTGGTGCTGAAGAGATCCGATAAAGAAGATACAACTCCTCATCTTGATTTCCCTCAACACACACATATTCTGTGTATGGTGGTCTCTCAGGTTTTTGAATGGAAGCATAAAAGGGACAAGTCCCCACACCCTAACATCCTGCTCTGACTTCAGGAACAGGCTGCATTGCTTATTCATTAGCATGAAAGGTGGAGAAATTGGAAAAAGCAGGGAGGTCTAAAATATCTGCATGAGAAGAAGTAGAGAGTATTTCAAAGAGAAACAAATGCATCTAAACATGAGAGGGAGAGAGGGAGACAGACAAGGAGAGAGAGCAAGTGAAAGAAGGAGAGGGAGGTGGTAGGAAGAGGTTAACAACGAGTTTTGGGGAAACTGGGGACAGAGAGTATGCCACCCTGAAGGAGACTGACAGGGAAAAAGGATTTTAAGATCTGTTGCTTTGTAATATGCACTATAATCCTCCATCTGCCAAATTTAAGGTGATTAAAATTGTCTGCCATTGTAGAATTCTATTTCCTATGAAAGCAACTCTGTGCTGAGGATTGCTCATGAAGTGGTCAATTATATAGACTTTGTCCTTGCTTCTGCATTGCCTTTGAATTGTTTGCTAATTATTTTCAGTAGCTCTGTTCATTTTTTTCTAAAGAAATTTTAAATCACACAAGTTATTAAACTTCTTATTTCTGACATGGTTCCAAGTACATTTTGATTATCCATTATGTCCTGTCTACCATTCATTCTCAATTTTGTGTGTGTGTGTGTGCGTGTGTGTGTGTGTGTGTGTAGCTGTATCTTACTATTCTTTTGAGAATGACTCTTTTCCCTAATCAGTATTAGCTTGATGGGAATATAAACGACGATGCCTTATCATACTGTTTCTTCCCAACCAAGGCAGGCCTCCACTAGTGACTAACATGGTTTTTACTTTTCCTTTTCTTAGAGAATTTTCCATAAAGCTTATGATGGTAACTTCTTTCTTTGCCTCTTCGAGATGGGAATCTTTTTATAATCCTCTTACCAGTTTTACAACCTAAGACTGTCTTTCTCAATGAGTTGGACACACTGTACTTGAAATATATTCATCAAGGAAGTAGTGCCTACCCACCCCCCACCTCCCCACATGGCCCAGTCTCTGTGAAAGGGTAGGAGACTAACTTTGGTGGCAGTTTTGCTCCAAGTTGTAAAATTATCTCCTATCACATAAATAGGAGAATGTCTACTTTGGAGGGAAGGGATAAAGCCAATTAGTAAGCACAGATATCTTACTATCTCCTCACCTCACCTCTTAAAAACCCTACTACTCTGTTTCAGCTGAGTTGAATTCTAATTGAGTTCAGGCCTCTCTCGTCTATTGCAATTGTCTTGAATAAAGTCTTCCTTTAACAGTTTAATTTTGTCCAGTGCGATCTTTTTACTGTGATACTGAGGTTATCACTTTGTTTCCCTTAGGAATTTGGACCCTGAGCAGAGTAATGCAAGGACACAAATCATGTAGAAATGAGCTATCCAAATGGTAGCAACTTAGACACACTTCTTTGGTTCTTTCTCCTTAAATCTCTGGCCTTTCCCTAATTCACTTTCCTTTTAATCATGTGAGCTGCTCCATAGCCTTTCAATGAGTTTCTTTCTTATTGCCCAGAAGTTTTTTAGACACTATGCTCAGTAGTGAAAGTAGGTCATCTATATTAATCATTATAAAACCTTTATTAGATAAGGAGTATGAATCTAATATTAAAAATGAAGGGGAAGCCAGGATGGCTCAGCATGTTAAGTGCTCACTTTGCAGCCCTGGGGACCAAGGATCAAATCCAAGACCCGGCCTGTGCAGATGCATATGCTGAACTGGAGTGTGCTTCCCATGCTGGAGGTCCCCAGCCCAGTTCCTGCCCTGCATGACCCCGCCCACTAGTGTGAAATGAAACCACATTGAAAATTGATGACATACAACTATTGCAGACTGCTCTGGGCCCTCCTCCTTCTCTCTGTCTCTCTCTGTCTCTATCTCTCTGTTTCTGTCAAAAACAATAAAATAAATCTTTAAAAAATGAAGAAATCTGTGGTTCTTTGAACTTTATTATTTTTATAAAGGTCACTAGTAATAGCAGATTTCTAAAAACACATACTCTTTCCAGAAATAACCATTGAATTAAAATTCATAAATATAGACCATATCAGATAGCAAAGAACAAATTTATCTCAAGTGCATAGTTTTGCTTTGTTTTGTTTAATAGATGTCATTCCTCTCTTCTCCCCACACTCTTTCATAATAATTTTTATAAAAGGTTAATATCTCTGAGGATGACTCTTAGTCTTTTGATGGACCACATTTTTCTCCCTACAAGTTTCAATATAAGCACAAATGCTTGAAGGAGAGGGAGAGAGATTTAGCTCTAATGATTCATGCATTGGTCAATATCAATATTTGTTTATATTAACAATTGGGAGGAAAAGAATTATGTCTCAACTCCATACTTGTCTCTGATTTCTACAAACTTATCTCTTTCCATATTCATCTTCAGCATCTCCTAATCAAGAATATTCAATGTCTTCCTTTATTCTAAACTTTCTGTCTGGCTTTCAAGTTCTTTCATGATACATTTCCATATTCCATGTTCAACAGCATTATGACTTTAAAAGACATGGTCTCTATTCTGTCAGATAGATTCATCTGCCTTCCCCATATACAATGTTCAGTCTCTCATCTATTATTTTTCATTTTTGCTGACTTGGTTCCTTTTATTTGAAAGTCTATTTCAATACTCTCTATGTTGCATTAAGGTTTCCAGCAATTAGATTATTCTTTAGACATCTATCTCTTTCTTGAACTTTAATTGTGTCCCTGGTCAGCATAATTTATTCATAATTTTTTCCCTAATTGTCACAAGTTCATTAATCTTGTCTCTTCAAGAACAATGTAGTATCTATATAGTGAATGGATGAATAAAAAGACAGCCCTTAATCAATGATTTTTTTTTTTTTAGGCAAAACTAGGTAATGAGCTATAAAAAAGTTATCAAATGGAGGAATTTTACTTCATTTACTTGAAAAGAATAAAGTATAACTGAAAATGCTATAACCTACAATATGATTTTGAGAAGGGTTTTTAGATTTAATAGAATAAAAAACTAAATAAGGAAATTCTCTTTCATGGGTTAAAGTCTCCTGAATTCTTTGATGCATATAGCGTCTTCAAGAAGTAGCTAGGTAGTAGTAATTATTAATTCAGTTTTGCCATCCAGACAACTCAAAGAAGCTCAGTAACACAGTCAAGATCAAATAGCGGATATAGATTTGGGAACTACTGCAACTCTGTTACTTAATAACTCCATAGTCTTGCTTCTACCTATGGTCCATGGAATATTGGCCCTCCAAAAATGCCTATGCCCTAATTTCCAGAACATGTGAACTTGTTATCTTACATGACAAAGGAAAATCAACATAGCAGATATAATTAAGATCAAGAATCAGCAACTTTAAACTAGGTGGATTATCTTGGATGATCCAGACAAGCCCACTATAATCATAAGGGCCCTTAAATGTGGAAGAGGGACATTGAGTCAATGTCAAAGTGATACAATCTAACAAAGATTCCATTGGCCATGGTTGACTTTGATGATGGAAGGGGACTTTGGGACAAGGAACATGGGCAACCTCTAGAAGCTAAAACAAAGCAAGAACATCAATTTCCCCCTAGACTAGAACCTTAAGAAATCAACACAGCCTTGCAAAACCTTGATTTTAGCTCAGTGGGATTTATTTTGGACTTCTGATATCCAGAACTGTAAAATAATAAATTTATGATGTTTTAAGCAATTAAATTTGTGGCAATAGAAAATTACTACATTACCCAAATTAAGATTTAAAATGTTGAAACGGGGATGCTGGGATGGCTCAGTGGGTTGAGCACTTGTCTTGCATCTCTGGGGTCTGAGGATCGAATCTGGACTCTGGACTCTGGCCCATGCAGACTCATATGCTGAACTGGGGTGTGCCCGTAGTTTGGTTCTTGCTGGGGCAGCTTTCCATGTAGGAGGCCCACAGTGGGGGCATTCCTCCCATGCAAGAGGTCTCCATCCGGGTTCCTGCTCTGTGCAGCCCCTCATCCACCTGTGGATGCAAACTATATTGAAAACTGTTGACATACAACTATAGAGACTGTTCTGGGCCTTCCCCCTTCTCGCTGTCTCTCCCTATCTCTCTCTGTCTCTCTGTGTGAAAAAAAATAAAAATAAATTTTTTAAATATTGAAATGGTTTAAGAATTGTTAAATAATCATGAGGATATATGATCTTGATTCCAAAAAATGTTGACAGGTACATTTTAACCAAAGGGGGTTTATATTCAGGATGTTGATTGTCTTTCTTGGAAATAAATCAATGTTTTGTTAGAGAATACTTTACTTCTTCAAGACTATTAGATGATTGAGGAAAAGTAAAATACTATCTTGAGGCAAAGAGAACATTAAAGAATTGACTATAATCTCATACTAGTAGACCTGCTTTCATTCAACATTATTAGTCTCTAAGTTTAACAATCCCTACTAATTACAGATAGAATTATCTTTTAATGTAATACACATTGTCTTCCAGAAAGCTTCTAAACTCACCAATTTATAGCTAATATAATAAGGGAAGATATACACAAATATATGAACAGGTTCTCTGAGTTAAATAGTAATTACACATTTCAGGCTATGTGTCTCATGCAAGAAAAACAAAAACAAAAACATCAGCTTGAAGACCTTCCAGGACATCCCAAATTATAATGATTAAGCAGTGAGCCTAAATAATTTAATTTCTTAATTCAATAAGTTCTCATTGAACACTTACTGTGTGCCAGACACTATTCTGTATTTTCTAGAAATTTTTCCCCTAAGAATTTAAACCACGATTTTACTTAAACTTGTTTAAATTCTAACCCACACAGTCTTCCAAACTTCATAATCCTGAAAGTCCTAAATTCTATTCTACTCATTATATTGAATGCCTGGCACAGTGACTAAGAAAATGGGTTGTAGAGTCAGACAAATTTGGGTCATAGACACCATTACCTACTAGCTAAGACATTGGGTAAAGTTCTAAAAGTAAATTTCTGTGTTTTTTTTTCCATAAAATGAAAATAACAATCTTCATCTCAAAGAATTATTGGAAGTGAAGTACAATTAATACATTATGCATACTATAACACTGTGCCTAGTATGTATCAACTATTCAATAATGATCATTACTGTTATTACACCTGTTTTGTGCTTGTTATTAGCCTACTACTATCAGTCTTAGAAACAAAAGACATATATATATCCTGACTAAGATAGAGGTAATTCTGTCATGATACTTACCTTTGCTGTTTGCAGCTTATCTACAACTACAATTATAACATTCCAGTGGATTTGAATGAGTCTTACTAGTTTGTTTTTCCCGTAAATATAAGCAGCATAATTATCCCATTCATTGAAAATAGCATTTACCAGCAAACGGGGGTAGGGCAGGTAAAAGTACACTTCCTTAGAGACAGCTAGCAGGAAAGCTGTTTCTACCCATGCTAAACAAAGACTCTTCATACATAGTAACAGTTAACCTGGCCATGGGTTAAAACCAGGCATGTACAAATCAAGGTAGCAATCACAAGTTTTTCAATAAACCCAATAGTATGGAACATAATTTAGACAGCCAGGTTATTTTTTGTAGTTAAAAACAAAACAACAACAAGAAAAACCCTGCAACTTATTAGGGAGACTATACTGAGATTTTCTTTGTAAGCAACTAGAGAGAGAAAATTTAAGTAACTGACACGTAAATGTCATTAAATAATTAAAGTAATTACACAATAATACAATTAATATAATTATGTATCTGACACCTAAATCAACAGTTCTATTTTACTTCTCTCCAAATAAACATTTTAATTATTTTCTATTTGCCTACCCATCTCTATGATTTACCCCTACTGATTTACAAAGAATAATTTTTGTAATACTGAAATTAGGCAGCTTTATTTCCATGCACATATTTTATACTGAGTAAATAAATATTAGAAATGCTTCATTTTCTTTGGTAGGTTTAAGTAGATTTTTTTTTTTTAACTTTTCGAAAATTAGCCACAGGAAGACAAACATATTTATCACCCTTTGGCTGGAATAATAGCTCCCCATTAGGACCCAATAAATAGCCTCTAATGTTTATTTGATCAATAAACAATTAAATTGGGATCTGAAGGTCAACAGACATACAGCCAGGATCCAGTAGTGTATTGCTTTGCCTTAGAACCCACCATTTCACCTTGATTCACACACTTCCCAGCTGAAAGCAGGTACTTCGCACATAAGCCACACACTATGTTGATCTGAGAAGCTCTGAGCTCATGTCCCAGTGGACAAAGCACACCTGCAGTGGTTCAGCCTTTCAACACATCTGCTGACACAAACCAGGTAGGGGAATGGATAGGGTGGGCTGTGGGGAGAGGTGAGTTTCCAGTCCCCTGAGCATACCTCCACCTAATAGCTCCTGAGTGATTTAACACAAATCCACCCAGCATTTTGTAGTAAATCATTTCCATCAACCACAATACTACTATCAAGCCAGAAATGCAGTGTTTGGATGTTTTGAATGTGATTAAAGACACTCATATTTTCAAACAAAAGTTTCTGAGTCAAATATATAAGATTGACAAAAGACTGCTTCCATTCAAAGTCATTCTTTCTTTTTTTCCTTTCTGGTGAATAAAGGAGACTTTATAGTTGTCCTGTCCAATAAAACTTTCAACAATGAAGGAAATGTTTCATATCTAAGCTGTTCATTACAGAAGCCACCAGCCCTCTGTGGCCAATAAAACTAAGGCCAATGTGACTGCAGAACTAACTTTAATTAATTTAAATTTAAATACTCATCTATTGTTAGTGGCAACTGCATTAAATAGCACAGCTTTAGACATTAAGAGAGCATTTCACTTTTTAAAAGTCGGTATTAATGAGAATTAACTAAATCAATATTCTGACAAAACAGGATAAAAATTGATATAAGAAAATAGAAGGGCAAAATCATTACATTAGCTATTATTTTCAATGCAGTTCAGAAATCTAAGTGCTTCTCAAGTACAAATTATTTCTCAGGAAATTGTAAATATTTTGTTCTGGTCAACTGACTCTTTTGTAGCAGATGGGAGTTACTATATACCATAGATTTCCAGTTTTCAAATGACACTACCCCCCAGAAAATGTAGTTCTCACAAAAATGCGTTTAAAAAGTAAATTTACCAGTAGTAAGAGTCAAAATATCACAGATTTGCTCATCTGTTTTAAAATGAAAACAAGAACTCTTTTCCTCATAATTCTACTCAAAATAATCTATAAAACTGGTGTGAGTAAGAAGTTCCTTGGGGAAGCGGGAATGGCTCAGGGAGTTGAGAGTGTGCTTTGCAGTCCTGGGGACTGAGGATCGAATCTCAGCCCCGGCCTGTGTGGAACCATATGCTGGATTGGGGAGTGCTTCCCATATGGGAGGGCCCCCAGTTTGGTTCTCACCCCCCAGTTTGGACCCTGGCTTGAGGGGGCATGCCTCCCACGTGAGAGGCCCCCAGCCCAGGCCCCGCTCTGCAGGGCCCTGCTCACCTGTGTGGAACAAAACCGTGTAGAAAACTGGTGACATACAACTATGGAGACTGCTGTGGGCCCTCCCCATTCCCTCTGTCTCTCTCTGTGAAAAACAATGAAATAAATCTATAAAAAAAAACAAAGAAGTTTCTCCTGCTTATTCCCTTCAAAATGTACCCCCAAAATAGCAAGAAGAAAACAAACAAACAAACAAAAAACAGTCTAGGGGAAGCCGGGATGGCTCAGTGGGTTAAGTGCTCACTTTGCAGCACCAGGGACTGAGGATCGAGTCCCGGCCCCGGCTTGTGTGGACCCATGTGCTGAACTGGGAAGTTCTCCCCAGTTCAGTTCTCTCTCTGTCTCTGCATCTCTCTCTGTCTGTCTGTCTCTCTCTCTCTGTCAAAAACAATTTAAAAAAATTACGAAAAAAACAGTCTGACTCCACAATCAATAAAAATGAGGCCATTAGAAGCCTTTATCCTCAGAAAATAAAGATGGAACATTTGGGTGGTAGGGAAAGGAAAAACCACAAATGATCTAACAGAGACCATGTAACTCAATCCAATATTCCTGCAAGGAGGGTAGAAAAAACAAGAGAAGCCTAGACCAAAATAGAATTCTGCTTATTTATTCCTAAAGAATCCCAGAAAACCTCAGGAATCAGAGGCCTCAGGTATTACTGTAATTAGGATTGAAGTTTCAGATGGTAAAACAGAGGGATTGTCTAAAAGTGATATAAATTACACCATTTGCTGAAGAGTCAGGGGTTTCTTACTCACCTCTGTGCATAATCAGAGGATAAGGCTCCAAAGCAGTGTTTCTCAAGCTGAAGTCCTCGGGCCCCAGATCTGGGAACTTCTGATAAATATATATTCTCCAACCTCATCTAAGACCTACCAAATCAGAAGCTCTGGAGGTGGGACCCAGATACCTGTCATTTAACTAGCCTTCAAGGTGATTCTATTGTATGATAATGTTTGAGAACCACTGGCTCATGGTTAATTGAACCAAAGAAGCTCTGCTTTATTAGCCCAACCTAGCAAAGTTTTCACTTAATGTCAATACTAAAAACAAAGGAATAAAGTGAAAGTACTTACTGAAAGGCTCCAGCTCTAGGTATGCATGCCCTTCAGACAAAAGAATGTAGAATTCACTGATTATACCAACTACCTCAGAAAAAAATAGCCAATTAATATAATGCAGGCTACCTGATGGCCCTAATAGCCCACAGTGCTAAACAATTATTTTAAGTTTCCAGTGTTAGAAATTAATGGATGATAGTCAAGGATGGTCAGATATTGAAGGAAGTCTATCAAAAACACCAAAACTAATAAACAGAAAAATTCAGGTACTCAAAGTAGGGATCCAAGAAAAAAATCTCAAAGGATATGTAATTAATGACCTTCAATAGAGAGAAAATGTTGAATCAAGGAAATCAGAATAGTATCGGGGACGCCAGGATGACTCAGCCAGTTGAGTGCTCGTCTTGCAGCCCAAGGTCCAAGGATCAAATCCTGACCCCAGCCTGTGCAGACCTATGTGCTGAACTGGGTTGTGGCCCCCAGTTTGGTTTTTGCTGGGGCTATCTGCCCATCTGTGAGACACCACCCCCCCATTTGGCTTCTACCCCAGCTGTCCTTCTCATGTAGGAGGCCCCATTTTGTGAGGGTGTACCTCCCATGTGGGAGACCCCTGGCCCGGTTCCTGCCCTGTACAGCTCCATGCACACCTGTGTAGTGAAACTATATCGAAAACTAACGATGTATAACACTGGAGATTGCTCTGAGCCCTCCCCCTTCTCCCTGTCTCTCTCTCTCTCTCTTTTCAAAAGAAAAAAGAAAAAGAATAGTATCAAGGTATACCAAAACAAACAAACAAACAAACAAAAAACAGTTGTCGAAAAAAATTAATACTTGGAACCTAAAAATGCAATAATTGAAATTAGTAATTCAACAAAAGTGGGTGAACGTTAAACCAAAAACTCTCAGAACAAAACAGAAAGTGGACAATGGAAAGGAAAATCAGTTGAAGGATCCTCCTAGGTGACCCAACATCCAACAAAGAAGATCTTAAATAAGAAAGGAAATATGTGATGAGAGAGGAAAATTTCAAAACATAATATAAAATGATTTCTTGAAAGTGAAGAACATAACCCTCTTACTGAACAGGAAATTGATAGTTGGAAAAAAAAAAAAAGCAAATCATCATAAAGTCTTAGAGTTTTAGAAATTTAGAAAATAATTCTAAACATTTCCAGGAACAAAACCTTGGTCCTTTCACAAACTAGAGAATCAGATTGACATCTACCTTCTTAAGAGCAATATTAGAAAATAAAATATGATAGAGTAATGTATAAAAAACTAAAACTCTTAATGAAAAGAAGATCTATCTAAAATGCTCTAGCCAGTCAAATAAAAGTATAAAAAAGATCATTTCAAATGTTCTGATAGTGAAAAACCTTTTTCCTACCATGTAATGTTCCCTGAGAAATTGCTGGGGAATCTATCTCACTAAAATGAGAAAGTTATCCAGGGGGAGAGGGGGAGGAGTATATAAGGTCTAGAAAACAGTTACCCCAACTGAGAAGAGTGGACAAATTGATTCCCAAGATAACATCAGAAATAAATCCTGTAGCATGAGCTATGTAGAAGGCCTAGAGTACAACCTCTTCATCTTAGGGAGGAAGTTTCGAGGGCAGAGATAAAAGCTTGTCAAAGACACATTCTCTATAGGATGGTGTTCGGAAAGGAAGCTGATGTCCTGCAGAACAGGACCACTGGATATCCAAACTTGTTTCATAGAAACTGACTATGACCAAGTACTAGCCTAGTACAGAGACGGTAGGTGACAGCTGAAAGCAATTGGTCCACCATGTCATAACTGCAACCTCAAGACTTGGACCATAACAGCTGATTATAGCAAGGCAGGGGTTGCTCCTCTAACTATGTTGCTTCTAAACACTATGGCTTAAGAGCCAGTTTCCCCATCTGGAAGCCTGATATCTAGCGTAGATTCTACTGTGCTGTCTCAGAAGGCAATGATCAACAGTGGAGCCATAACCTTAGTCGGGTTCTGCATATAAGGTTTCTCCCAATAGACACTGTTCTGGATGTGGTGTGTAGTCTTCCTGGTCATTCACCATTGTTTGTTCAAAATGAGGGCTGCAAAGATCCTATTTCCAAGAAACACAGTAAAGAACACTTAAAATATGAAAATGTACTGAGAGGCATTTAACAGCTCTATTAAAGTACATGGAAAGAACTTGTCTGATGTTAAGAGTTTAAAAAATGAAAGAAACAGCCCCTAGCTCACAGGGTATGCCTCCCATGCGGGAGGCCCCAGCCCAGTTCCTGCCCTGCCTGGCCTCTACCCACCTGTGTGGAATGAAACCATGTAGAAAATTGATGACGTGCAACTATGAAGACTGCTCTGGGCCTTCCTCCTTCTCTCTGTCTCTCTCTCTGTCAAAAACAATAAATCTTCTTAAAAAAATGAAAGAGAAGAGGCGATTATTAATTCCATTCAGAATAAAATGTGTAATCATAGGAATCCTTGTGGCTTAATATTGAATACTACTTATCATGCATACACTGAACATGTCTTAATGCTAAATTGTTATATGACAGGGGAATGGGATGGATTGAAAGGGTGATTGATGTAAGCAGGTCTTAATTGACCATAAGGTGAAGAAAATTATAAATGACTAAAATTGATGAATCAAGAAATGGTAATTTATAGATATTGTTTAAAAATGTGGAAGTGAATAGCAGGTAAAATAACTCAAAGAGCTGAAAGACATTGAACTGAGGTGTTAAATGAGGTAAGAGGGAAGGATGCAGTAAATGTAAGTTTGTAATAAAAGCCTTTAGGCATACATAACTTAAAAATATTTTGTGTGATACTTTACAATAAATTAAAATAATTTAAAACATGAACTTGTAACATTTTCTAAATGCAAACAGATCTTATTCTAAGAGATGGGAAATGTGCTGCTGTGGAGAACTTGGAAACACTCAGACTTCATGAAAATTACTATCTGATGTATCAGTTTTCTATTGCTGCATAACAAGCCAACCCAAAACTGTGACTCAAAACAACAACAACAAAAATATGCTTATTTTGCTCATGAATCTGCATTTTGTGCAGGGCTTAATAAAAGTGCCTTGCTTTTGCACCATGCAGCATCCCCTGTGAAGCCATGGAGGGGGCTGGTGGGCCCACATGGGCTTCCACACAACACTGTGGTTGTGTCCAAGAGTGAGTGTCCCAAGAAAACATAACCCTAAACCAAGACTTTTCCCTAATTTGTTAATTTCTTTGTATAAAAATTACAGAAAACTCAATGTATATATTTATTGAAAAGAAAAAATTTCATGCAATTATCATTCTCTTAGTAAGTAGGGCTGTCATCGTTAGCAAATGATGGTACAGAAGACTCAGCTAAATTTGAAATTCAGATAAAACAGGAATAATTTTCTAGTATAAGTATCTCCTATGCAATTTTGGGGGACATACTTAGACTAAAATTTAGTCATGGTTTATCTAAAATGTAAAGTAGGGCATCTTGCATTTTATTGGGCCACCCTACCAGTAAACCCATGTTGTGTAGTCACCATAAAACAAAACTATTAACAATGCACTCTGTGAAATAGAAAGAAAAAAAAAACTGAATGGAGAGATCTTCGCTCATTTTGAACTGCTGGCTGCATGTAGATTAGAGTTAGGTTAATAAATTACAATCATAGGACGCTTGTCTGAATCAACAAGATTATTTTTAGTACCGATTTATCTATAAAGCAACAAGTACACAAAGTCAGTGTGTAGGGTTTTTTTTGGTTTTCTAATCTATAAAGCAAATTAATAATAAGATGTAGGTTCATGAAGTAACAATTATCAGCAAATGCAATTCTAGGCATGAATATTATTTATATTATCTTCAAAGATCTCTCTTAATTTTTCTTATACCTCAGACCACCATTTGGATCATCAGACTCCATTTCTCAATATGAGACATAAATGGTCATTTTTGCCTTATTTGTCTTCCTGATTCATAAAGTTGTCAATACATTAAATGATAAAATTAGAAGAAAAATAAGGGCAGATTAAAATGTGACTCAATAGACTTGAAATCAAACATCGCCAGATTCTCTCTCTTGTAATCAGAAGTACTCCAGACTCTGGAAGCTGTCTTATGTCCTTGCATAAATTGAAGCAGTGAAAATTTTCAGCAAACAGTAATTTTCTGAATTTACTACATGATAAGAATATTAGCTGTCTGGTTAAATAATGCAAGGCACAGAAAATTAGTAAAAATATCCCTGTAGTAATATGAGGGGCTGCTGCCCCATCACACTTCTTTTAAGTCTTCTCAGCTGGGAAACCAGAAAACCTTATCAGAGTCATTGACAACCTGACAACCATCTGAGATGAGGTGTGTGTCATTCCCAAGCAGGGAGAAAGAAAGCAGATACGTTCTTTTCGTGTGCTGATGGTAGATGTTAAGTTGTACTTGGGATGTTTTCAGTTCCTTTTGAATTAACAATATCATTTAATTTCTAAAAGGAGCCATTAAAGAAAGTAATGGTCCTAAGTGATTGCATTTATGCTGCGGCCTCACCAAGAAGACACACACACACAGAGATCTATACACACACAGAGATGTACACACACAAGGTTACTGTGTCATGCTGCCTTTCAATCCTTGGTCACATGAAGCTCAACGACAACTGTGCCTTCTACAAAGGCAAATCTCTGCAACTGCCAGGACCCCCCAAGTGAAAGGAATGAATGTGTTATAAATATCACAATTGGTACTTACTGCAAATTGGATAGAGATACATGAAAGAAAGTGAGAGGAAGAGAGACAGAGATAGAGACAAAGAAAGAAGATACAGATAGAAAGCTTATAAATGTTTGAGCTCTCTTCATCTCATTCTATATTTTTCTTATAGATGCTATCTAATGAATGGACAGGGAAACAGAAACAACTCAGAAAGAATAGTTTTATCTACTTTAGAAGTGCTGGGAATCTATTGACTCAGAAAACCCTAGATTGAAAAGTTGAAAGGAGTGGGAGAGGAAAGAGAAAAATCGTTGCAGAGATATTTGGGTGAGTTTAGCAAAGGTTAGGTCAGAAAGGGGGTATAATTGCTAGGCTATTTGGAATGAACTTCCCTTAGAGATAGAAGAAGAGAATCTGTAAGATGTTTTGCTCAGTGTCATGAAATAGTACTACTCATCTGCTATGTTTCGAGAGAGCTTTATACTGGTTACCAAAAGAAATCAATAGATACCACACAGATTTTCAGAAGAGGGTGAGGGGATAGTAGCACAGCTAATAAGGTCACATAAGAGAGTGTCACAATATCAGTGTGGCAAAGCAAGACTCCTAACAAAAGTCTTTAGAAATGGAGAACCACTTGACCAGATCCAGTAAAATAAGGTAGAAAGGATCCAGAAAGAAAAATATAGACATTTAAACTTGATGTATCCACATTCCTTTGAAGAAGCCGAACACTTGTTTATTTCCTCTCCTTCTTTTGGAATAATTTTCTTAATGCCTAGGTATTGTCATTCAACTTGACTGTGAAATCTCATCTGATGCTCCCTAGGGTTTATAGAAGAAAGTCTAATTTCTTAGCATGGTATTCCAAGTCTCCTATAATCTGGTCCCAATTCCTCATTCTAGGCTTTTTTCCTGCTGTGTGCTAGAACCCATATTGGTAGACTTCTTTTCTGATTCTTTACCTGCATTTACTATATTCCTTCTTCTTGTAATGTCTTTCCCTAAGGGTTCAAATCTGGGCTCCATTACTGTCTAGCTGAGAGGCCGGCTTGGGTGTTACTTCATGTCTCAAGACCTCCTGGTTGAAAAAGAGCTAATAATAATGTCTAACCCATGACTATTCTGTAAACATTAAATAAAATAATGTATATGAAGAACTTATCATAAGGCACAGTATAAGAATTACATAATAGCTCCTAGCAATAGCAGTATTTTTCTTTTCTTCTTAAAATCATGTGCATCTTCTATTCAGCTTCAAGAAATCTTCCCCAATCTGTACCTTACCTCCAATTAAAATTATTATTTTGATTCTCTATGCCCCATAATATGTTGCATATAGCTCTTTATATACTTTCTGCATTCAATATTGTTTTATGAAAAACTGAGACGTATTTGTTTTCTCCACTATAATTGCAAATATATTTTTTGTTGGGGCTTCATCATGTCCATCACAACATCTCCATAAAGAAACATACTGGAAAGTGTGGGGGAATAAAAGTCAATTAGACCTCATTACTGCCCTAATAAATCCTCTAATCTAATGAATAAATTCAGCCTTTTAGATTATTCTCTATAAATATTTGTTCAACTAAATTGAATCCTCTTTTTTGGTAGTGGTTTTTAAAAGAAATACTATGATACCAAAGTTTCCATTTGTTTTACCAAGAAGCAGAGCCTGAGCTGACGATTGTGTGCAAATAATTAAAAGTGGGAGTGCTCTCAGGAGAAACATGTAAGGAAGAGAGAAGATGAAGCTTGGCGGAGAAGTCTAACTTCAGTCTGATTCCAGGGAGAACTCTGGAGCAAGAAATGTACTACAGAGGTTAGCTTGCCCAAATGCAAGAGAGCTTGAATATTGCACTATCTGCAACCCCTTGCACCTGATAAAATTGATATGGCAAAGTTGAGAAGAGAGGCTTTCAATCTTGGTACTTCAAGGCTTGACAGCTCTCGTCAACCAAGCACAACCTTCCAGAGAAGGGTGTAGGAATGAGCGAAGCAAGGCCACAATCAACAATAGAAGAAAAACACAGGGAAGGGATCAGGGTTTGTGGATTGGAAATTCATGTTACTCATTGGGTTAGTGAAAGACTAGTTTTATCAGTGATCTGGATATGTGGAAGTGAGATGTGTTTTCTTCCCATCCTCCAGTGGAGGGAGAATTATTTCTACCGTAGGTAACATCTTTGATCTAGGAGTTGGATGCTGTTGAGTGTTCAGGGGCAAAAGGTAATTTATGTGCTATTGGAGGGAAGCAAACACTGTTGAACATGTGCTAATTGGCTGAGAGAAGGGGAAGCCTAGGAAATGGCATATTTTAAATTTGTCCGCATCTACTAGGCCCCCTAGTAACTGCATGAAGGCAGGAAGTTTCAAATACTGAAGAACAGTGTTGGAATAGGAGGCCTGCATTACTGAGGATTTAGGTATTTTTTCTCCTCATCTTCCCATTTTAGTATGACTAAAGGTGAACTGTAGTGCCCATCAACAAGAGGCTTTGGGAGATTTCTCATTGGTTTGCTTGTTTTTACATTTTTAATATGCACAGGGTTTTGTGTTTATTGAGTGGAACTCCCATTGTAATTCACTAGAGCCATTCCAGATTCTCACCAAGTAGAGCAGCCAAGAATCTTGTGGTTTTCTCTCAGTTGTCCCATCATGCACTTCATTTCAGGGGACCGACATGATAGAAGACAAAGAAGCATAAAGGAAAATCCTTACTCGTAGTTTCCAACAGAAAAAACAAAGTCAATTACACAAGGACAGGATGAGAAATACATGACCTGACTGTACTTTCTAGAGAAAAATAGAAGGCTCAGGGCTTTAGACCACAAGGTAAAAAAAAACAAAACCATGAATATGAGGCTACTGTTTTAAAAGCTAATGCAAATTTAAGCTTCACTGCAGAAATGCCATTTCTAAAACTAGAGATGTTATAGCTTCAGGGTTTTCTGCCCTCCTCAGACCACATCTGGCTTATTGTAGTCTCAGGATGAGGAGAAGATCCAGAGGAGAAAGGCCAAGATGGTGAGACATCTGGAAACCAAGTCACATGACTACAGCTAGAAGAACTAGAGGGATATTTTTTTACCCCCAGAGGGAGAGGGGGAGATTAGAAAGAGACAAAGCAGCTCTCCTCAAATAATTAGAAGAGTTGCATTAGGAAAAATCAGTTTCTTTTGTTTTATCTAATTTAGTATAAAACATCATCCTCCAGAATAAGGGGAAATGGGGCACTGTTATAGAGAAGATTGGGACTTCTTATCAGAAAGAACTGTTTAACAATATAAATGGCTACTAATGGGGTGGGCTAATTCAAAAGCATTGACTTTTCTGTTACTGGATATGTTCAAATAAAAGTTGAATGATGGTATGATAGGATTACTACATGGCCGGGAGATTTTCTAGAAGTTTTCTTCAAAGAACAAGAGGTTAGACTCAGAATTTATAATGAATCTTCCAGCAATAACTTTTTCATGATTCCCGCTGAGAATGAGATAAAGATTTAAAACTGATTGTGTTGGGAGTGAAGTAGGTAGAGATACCATCTTTGATATTTTACAATTTGGATTTAGTGTACATTACATATTAATGAAAGTCTGAGAGTGGTACAATAAAAATTGCTCTTTGATCTACTAAGTATTGTTTAATATTTTTTGACTTCCTCTTCACAGAAGATTTTTGAAAACTTTTTCTCAATATATTTTTATTCTCACTGACTTGTAAAGGATCTGATATTACCATGAAACTATGGACTTTAGAATTCATGTTTATGCCCCAAATTTTATTATTCAATGTAATTTTTCTGTAGAATAAATGTTTAAATTACATCCGAAATCACAATATTTTGAGGCTTTAGTGTTGTTTGCATAAACAAACTTACTTCATCACTATAGCTGTGTAGATCATTACAGTCAAATTGACCACTTCGGGAAACCAATCTGACTAAATTTTTTAAACAATCATATCAACAAGTATTTCTTTTTCTCTTACTATGTGCAACAGACTTTAGGGAGACCAAGCTACTGACGGTGTACCTAGATAAATACTACAACATAAGAGCACGCAAAAGTAAATTTAAACAGAAATCTTCAAGATTAGTATAAGATGATAATAAATATGTTATTGGGCTGTAGAAAATGAATTAGCAAATCAAATTGCATACCCAGAAATTTCACAACCCCCTTTAGGATAGAGTGATTAGATTAGAAATGGGATTCATGGTAGGCTGTCAAAAACTGATCACATTTCACTGGGCAGAAGAGATAGCATTCCAGGTACAACGGTGTGGATAAGAAAAACAATGACAGCAAACATTAAGGTATATTTAAGAAAACATAATAGAATAGTTTAGTTGAAGGCAAAGGCCTGTGGGAGGCATAATAAAATGTTGGTTATGAACATAGTTTTAAGTTAAACTCTGGGTATAAATTTAATCTCTATGACCATATAACCTTGTGTGAGTTTTCAAACTTACTTGAGTTTCTAATTTCTTATGTGAAAAATAGACAGAAAAGTACCTACTTCCTGGTGGTTGCAAGGGTTAAATTAGATTATGGACCTAAAACATTGAATTCAGTATCTGCAGATTGAAAAGACTCAAAATTCTTTTCTTTATGTATTATTGCTATGGTTTGGTTGTTTCTGCCCCCAAATTTACATGTGGAAATCTCAAGATGGTATTATTAACAGGTGGCAGCTTTGGGGAGGTGATTAGATAGATCATGATGGCAGAACCCCCATGAATGGGATTAGTGTCTTTCCAAAAGGAACTCAAGACAGTCCTTGGCCCCTTCTGCCGTGTGAGGTTACAGCAAAAAGAGTGACATCTAGGAAATGGGTCCTCACCAGACACCGAATCTGCTGGGGCCATGATCTTGAACTTCCCAGTCCCCAGAACAATGAGACATACATGTTTCTTGTACATAAGCCATCCAGGTTATGGCATTTTCATTGTAGCAGCCCCCAAAGAGTAAGACAATTACTGTTAATATTAACAATACTTCAGAAAGTAGACTATGAAATAAAGTCTAAAGTAGAACCTAGCAAGTGGGTTTGGAGTTGAAACTATTACTAATGGGCTCTGAACACCAGGGGACACACAGGACAGTGATATTTTAGGAAGATGAACTGGATAGCTTTGCATGCATTTGGTTGGTGGAATAGGGATTGGGGTGGGGTGAAAAAAGAATTAAAGGCAAATAAAGTAGATAGAACTGTATTGACAAGCTACCTCTATGATGATATAAGTGCCTGAACAGCACTGGATATGTAGAGTAGAAAAGTTAAGCACAAACACAATCAAAAGATACATAGAGGCTTTCTATGCATGGGAAGAATCAGACTTATAAATCAAAGTTGATCACCCAGTGTATAGCCTGGAAATTGAGAATGTTGGTACTAGCAGTAGAAATTTTGAAGGTAGGCTCAGAGCAAAATTGGGAAGCAAAATGGAGATTTTAGTGTTATGTCTATAAAGCTAGAGATGACATCAATATGCACATATAAAAATGGTCTTTAGAAATCGATAGACGTTTTTTGCCCATGTTTGCCTTAGAAATCACTAAAACTGGAAATCCAGTTGAACACATTGATATATAGTCCTCTGTACAGTAATATGATTTATTGTTTTGATCCAAGTGGAAGCAATGGGATACTTTGTGGAAGAGGTGTGTGACAGATTAAAAATGAAACTCTCTCACTGACAGCTTCACAGTCATGAGTGTTTTTTGCCAGGCTACTGACTGCGAGATGTGAAAAATTACAAAACATAGCCAGCCAACTCCATGTACCTAGTGAATAAAAATAAAATCTCAAATATTTTTGTGGGATCATTAATATTGATCACATAGAAAAGAGAGTTCTTTAAATTGTTCAGTTTAAAGTGAAAGAAGTGACGGGGAGTTTTCTATGAGCTGGAAGATTAAAAAAAAAGAAAGAAAGAAAGTTTTTAGAAAGCTTCAGTGTATATGCTTCTAATTACAATATTATGAACAAATGTTTTATAAATAAAAACAGAGGTTTTTGAAAATGACCTGAATACTCAGGATCTATACAGTGCATGGTAAATGTGGAATTTTTTATACTACAAAAAAAAATTTAACAAGTTAACAGGGTCATTAATATCTAAGAACAATTTTAGTTCAAATAATTACTTTGAGAATTTATTTACAGTATGAAATAGAAAACATTCAAAGTGTTATTTATGGATATTACTATATATCTATTATTGGAGTTAAGAAACATATATTCTTTTTCTGATGGATCAAACTTTAACATCTAAAAAATCAAGAAAAAAAA
>PVKE010014503.1:0-34849 GCA_004027555.1 Craseonycteris thonglongyai | reverse complement strand
ATTTCTGAGAGTTTTCCTGCGTCCTGACTTGAATCTGGTGAGGAGCAGGTGGCTCCCTCATCCCATTGATGCTTCTGTCACTGGTCCTGCTCCTGAAGAGGCAGAATAGGTAGCCTAGGAAACTGACAATCCGCTCCAGGGTACACATGAGGTACCTCACTGGTTACACAACTAACAAGTGACTGTAGGCAGCAGGAGAAAAACAAGAACCAGTTTGATCCATCAAGGCTAATCTATGACTGGGGACTGATCTTTAGCTAATTTTAATGTCCTTATAATGTCATTTACATTGCATTCACTATGACTCCCACCATGACAGTTCAGGAGGAACCAAATAAGGAAGAAAAAGTGAGAAATGCAGGGTTCTGCCCTGGGGGGTGAGAGTGGGGGGCAAGAATGAATGAACCATGTCAATGAGAGGGCACCAACTCTGACCCAGAGATATAAAACCCCCAGATCTTGACTTCCTTAGGACTACCAAGTTAGCCAGCACTTTCCTCTCAAGTGTGTCCCTTTTTTTTTTTCAGGAGATAAGAACCTAGTCCCTGCTGTTTCAGGCTGAGTCCTCTCTTGGACATCTCTGTGAGCCTCTGGCAGTAATGAGACCACTAATCCCTTGGGCTCAGCTTTCTTGTTTTCCCTAAATGGTCATTCTCAGTGCTGCCTTTCTGATCTCACACAAGCCTAATGTTTGCTCTTCTCCATCTGAAAAATATAATAGCCCCCACCCTCCACACCTCCCCACAGCACAACTGAGACCAGCTAAAAATGTTAACTAGATTTTATTAAAGATGTGGACATCATGGAAAGAAAGAACAACAAAGACAGTCATTTACCATTGCTATAAAAGTGCCTACTCTTAGAGTAGACAAGACCTCAGATCTCTTACTGGTCCAGCTTCAGGCTGGCTGTCATCTCGCCAGGAATGCTCCAGCATATCCATGACTCAGAACCACATTCAAATTCTTAGGCCCAAAGTGAAGATGCCATTCACATAAGTCTAAGCCTTTACATTCTTATGTTTTGCCTCATATTGGAGTTCATTTAGGATGACTGACAATGAGAAGATATACTCTCTTCAAGGAAAACTCCATACCTAGCCATGAAGCTGTGATCTTGCCTTAGGAACCATTGGAAAAAACCTATAACACTATAACCCATCAGGTTTTTTCTGCCTTAAGTAATGTCTCTTTTGAATATAGTCATCCAGGTCAGAGTGTGCTTGGCCTTAGCAAGTCCAGCTTCTTTTGGTAGTATAAAATAAAGGGAGAATTATGGCTCTAAGACATTCTTACCATCCTCTCTATTCTTGCTTTACATTTCAAATAGTCATAGAATGAGACAGTAAACTCTGTAAATGTGCAGTCACTGATACTTACAGTATGGTTCAAATTCAGTTTGTGAAAAAAAAAACAAAACATTTTCTAAAAATACATCTATGTAAGGTAAAGTGACCAGACGTCCCGCTTTTGGCAGGACAGTCCCGATTTTTAATAATTTGTCCCGCGTCCTGTGGCGTTTTAAAAAAGTCCCAATTTTTGGAAAGAATGCATGACAAGCTAGGAAATGGCGGGGGATAGACCAAATTTTTAATCAAGATTAAGAACCCCCTCCCCCCCGGTCAATGGTGTCCCGCTTTACCAATGTTAAAATCTGGTCACCTTAGTGTAAGGTCATCTAAAAAAACAACCCAATTTACATTATTAAACCTTAACTTTCTATTCTGAAGCATATGTACTGAGTTTTTTCATGAATTTCAGTATTTTGTTCCAAAGAATGATTTGCCACTCTCGTTTTTCTTTCAGGAACAAAGTAATGGGTTTCCTTGCGGATTGCACCCAATAATGTAGGACTTTCTCATTACTTTGAAAGTAATATTTTAGGAATATTGTAGGAATTGTCAAAAGCAGAGACAGCACTATGAAGAGGAAGATACCTAGCTCAAAACAATACTAAGTTTTAGAATCCAGAGTACCCTATAAGAAACTACTCTAAAACGCAATGGTCTCTTTAGAACAACAGTTTTTTTATTCTCATGAGCCTCATTTGGGTAAGGCTGGGCTCCTGAGTCTGGGCTCTGTGCTTCCGGTTGCATAAGGATTTCAGGCCTGCTACATGTATCTCATTCTAGAGCAGAGGCTGGATGGAGTTCAGTGGCATCTGGGGCATATTCTCATGGCAGATCCCCAAAGCTCAAAGGGCTTCCTCAAGTGCACAAACACATTTCAAGCTTATATTTGTGCCATGTCCACTAATTTCCTATCAGTCGAAAGACATACAGCTAAGTCCAAAGTTAAGGGGAAGTTCAATTAGCCTTCCCTTCCACAAAGCTGTGGCTAGAGTGAAATTTATCATTTTTTTTACAGAGGAGCAAGTTACGTCCAATAATTAAATCATTTTTTCTGGACCACTGTAGACTTTGCTTAATTCTCTAACTATTATATTTTGTGTGTATCCCGGGTCCATATCTTCATCATTTATAACTGATTTAGTCACTCCTCTGCTTAAATATTCCATTAAAGGAGTAATTTCAACTTTTTAGTAAAACCAGTGAGTTCATCCTGGTTAATTTTATAGCATGTTTTATTTCTATTATTTTCTCTTTCTCTCCCCTCAGTGTCTAATGCTGTGCTTTTATTTACCTGTTTTCTCTCTAAACATTTAAACTTTCTTAAGGTTCATTGTTTTATACATGCTATTTCTTCTTATAGAAGTTAATTTTATTTACCCAGCAAAATTTATTATGTGTCTATGATGTGCCAGGTACCCAGCAATCTCTGTTTTGGAGAACAAAATAGAATTTGTCCCTTCCCACAGAGAGCCTACAGAAGAGTGAGGGAACACACCTTCCCACCCCTCTTTACCACAGTGAGCATATGTAGTCATCTTTTAGGGTGCACTTTTGATCACCTATGCCTTTCCCTAATGGCAGTTAATTTTTACCACTTACCACTTTTCACTGGTGTGGCTAAGTAATATTTTGAGATACGATTAATGTGTTTTTTTTTCTTTATATATTTTTTCCATTTTCTTCTCTGCTATTGTTTGCCCAGAAAACAAACAAACAAATAAAACAAAACAAAAACAAAAGAAAAGATTTCTCCATCACAACCACATTAGGGATATTTTGGTGGATGACCATAAAAAAAAAAAATCAAGATAATATAGTGTGCATCTGGAGGTGGAGAATCTAGGGGAAAGCAGAAGAGAATATAGGACCTCTGTCCTAGATGAAAAAAGATTTCCTTGGCCTCAGGGAGGGGGTCAGGTAAATAGATCTGTAGGTCCCAGGAGCAGAGAGGTAGTACTCCTGAGCATGATGGTGTCAGTAATAATAACAGAAACAACAATAGCAATAGTGATAGCAGCTGTTCCTGAACAGTTATTATGTACTAGGTATTGTGCTAAGCACTTTATATAAATTACCACATTTTGCCCTCACAACTCTGTGAGGTAAATAACATGCATATCTGTCTTTTGCAGATGAAAATCTGAAGCTTAGAAAATTGAAAAGACTTAGCCTGAGAACTTGCCAGATATGGCAAGCCCAGGATGTGAGTGCAAGTGATGCCAAAGTCAGCCTTTTAAACAATGAGTAATTCTGTCTCCCTGCAGCTAAGCCCTCAAGACCGGCTGCCTAAGGAACTTAGAGAAAGCCATCTGCAGCCATGGAAACCTTCTTGCTTCTCTTGCAGAACAAGGCCCCGGAGCCAGAGGAATTCTGTCGGCAGAGCAACCAGTAAACACTGTCTGGAGGGCAAGTCTTCCGCCCTACTTTCTGCCCTCCCTCCAAACACCAGGTAAAAGTACAGAGGAGAAACGACTAAGAATTACCAAGGTCGCATTTTCTTTACTGGCCTGGAAGATGGCAATTTGGCATAAAATATAAGCAAGAATAATTAGAGACGATAGCAAATATATTTTTTGTACATGTACATTTCTAAGGTGAGATTTATACCCATTGCATTGATTATCTCTATTCTCCCTCTTATCACTTTGCATTTAAGATTAGAGCCTTTCCTGTAAATTATGAATAATTAAAAGTTAGGATGTTTCTGTTACATGACTTTACTAACAGCACATAGCAGAATACCAGGTACATGCTGGTTGAATGGAGTATTGAAATAATGTTAATAAGATTTTTCTATGGCTCCATTTTTCCCCCCTATAAATTTTGTTTACTTAAAACACTGGAAGACTTTGTTGTGAATATAAACTCCGTTAACACAAATACTTTATACTTTAAATATTCTTGCTCTTAAAAGTGTATTTTTTACTCCTTTATTAGTATTTCTTATTCTAAGATTATGTATTGGGAATAAATGAGGGAATATAACATGAAAACATTTTAGAATAGATGCAGAATTTATAAAAAAACAAACAAACACAATGCTGATGAATAGGAAGAGGAAATGTGTTATCCTGATGTAAAAGAGAATTGCAACAAATGACTCAGCAGGTTTTACTCTCAAGGGCCAAAAAGCCAAGCACAGTCACCAGAGAGGAAAATGGGCCAAGAAATCAATATTATTCCTCGTTTTAAGTCACTTCATGTAAACCAAAGCTGCTGTTGGTATTTGTGATGGTAACAGCTGCCTAGGTCATACGCTGGCATTCTCACGGCCTTAGTCCACTGAATCTATGGTTCTTGAGCTTGGGGCCTGTGTTCTCACCAATTCCAGTCACACTAACCTCAAGCAGAAGTTTTTTCTATTGGATAAATATTAATGTTTACAGCTTTTATTTTCATTTGTAGAGAACAATTGTGTTAGTAACACCAAAGTACATGCATACGTTTACAAGTGTGAACTAAAACCATAAGGGATTAGAGGAAAAGCATAGGTTCTTAGGCTCATTACCTCATTCACTCACAGACTATCCAGATTCCACCTAATGTTTACCACATGTTGGGCACTGCTCTAGGTGCTGGAATTCACAGATTCACCAGGGGAGACAGACATACTAATAAATTCTATGTGTAAAACAATATACACTAGAATAGAGGCATTCTAAAGTTCCATGTGAGCACAGAACGGGAATGGCAATATAGAAAAGAGACGAGGATTTCTGGGGAAGAGGGGCTTTTGAGCTGGATCTTGAAGGACAAGACATTTGCCAATTGGCTCACACAGGAAAATGCATGCAGGGAAAAAGAACAGCATTTTCAAAGACCCAGAATCATGAAAGGGCATAGTATATTTGTGGATTGGAAACTAATTCCATGTGGATGACATTAGCGTGGGGTGTGAGGAGAGTGGAAGATAAAGTAGGGGAAGAAGGCAAAGTTGTGATTGGTTTTGTACACAGTTCTTAATTTAGAAATTGTTACAGGTTTGACTGACAGTCACTTTTTGATGGCAGCACATTATTCTGCTGAGCGGTTGAGGACTGATGTGAATACGAGATTTCTCTTTGCTGATGGCAAAATGATGCTTTGTGGGGATGCTTGGATGGCTCAGAGGGTTAAGTGCTCTCTTTGCAGCTGTGTGTGTGTGTGTGTGTGTGTGTGTGTGTTGATGTTTAGTTCTACAGTTGGTATAAAGAAAAGTGATCTGTGATGAAATATAACACTTGGAGCTCACTGAGGTACTAGAAATTCTTAATTACGCCTCTGCTCATGAATCCCTGGGCAGAGTTGCCCTTCAGGTTCTTCGGAGACATGAGTAATAGGTATAGCATGTGAATGTTTCTCTGACCCACCCCTGCCTTAATAAATGATGGAGTATTTTAGTTCAAGAGAAAAAAGGATGCATAAAGGAAATGGTGGGAGAGAGAAAATCCATGAGAAAATGTCCTTCTTAGTGCTTTTCTCATAGGCTTAAATTTTTTTCTGAAAATTAGCATAGCAGAGCAGTTAAGAGCAAGCGCTGGAGGTAGATGCTCTTATTCTGACTCTACCAATGAACAGTTTTGGGGCCTGTGGCAAGTCAGGTGACATCTCATAACCCAATTCCCTACCTGCCAACTGGGCAACCTATGTTGACAGTAGTAAAAGTCAAATGAGGCAATGTGTGGAAAGTGTTTAACAAAATACCTGTCACATAGTAATCATAAATTAGTCTTTGTCAAGAGATTTCCTATAAAGGATCTCTTTGGATCTGAAACACATTGGTCATAGGCTTTTCTTTTTAAATAAAACTTTAGGGGAAACTGGGATTGCTCAGTGGGTTAAGCGCTCACTTTGCAGCCCGGGGGACCTAGGATCGAATCCCGGCCCCACCCGTAAGGATCCACATGCTGAGCTGGGGAGTGCCCCCAGTTCAGTTCTCACCGGGGTGAGACCCCGGCCCAGTTCCTGCCCTGTGCAGCCCCGTGCCCACCTGTGGAATGAAACTATGTGGAAAAACCAATGATGTGCAACCATGGAGACTGTTCTGCCCCCCCCACTCTAAATCTCTGTGTCTGTCTCTGTGTCTCTCTCTGTCAAAAACAAACAAAAAAAACAAACAAATACACAAATAAATAATAAAACTTTATGCCTATTCCCATAGGCAATATGCTCTGTTCATTCACACGTCTCAGTCAAAAGCCTCTTACTCTCCTCTCTCTTCCAGCGTTTTCTGTAACAAACCACCAAGTCTTATTCCCTTTTCTGTGCTGCACCCATTCTCGTTTTGATCCTGTTTTGACACCGGTGTGCCTGTCTATAGACCGCTTTGGTCCTTCAGTAATCATGTGTAAGAAGTATCTTTTGGCCTGTAATATAGCACATTGACAATTAATGGCTCCACACTTTCTGTTTGCTCTTAAGAACTTGCTCAGGGTTTAAGAAAATCGGAAACTTTCATTCTTTCTAAGTTGACTCCTTAGTCTTAAAAATTGGAAAACTGAAAACAGAAAGTCAGTACATATAAGATAGCAACTAGACTTAAATACTGATTTGTTATACAACAGAATACTATTTGTTACTCTAGAAAAATTGACATTAGAATGACAGTGTTAGAAATACTTGGCATGTTACTTCTCAATACAGATTATTTGTTTTAAAACTTGGAATCAGGAATTACCTTTAATTTTTTGGGCTTTTCCCCAATAACCAAGAAAAAATCACCAACTATCAGAGATAAATTTTATATAATTATATAAAAGAATTATATAAAATAAATACTAAATAATTATTAAATTATTAAATGTTGGGATTTTGAATTAGAAACTGTATGCTAAAAGATCATGCCTATTCTGGCATCATATTTGATTATCCATTAACTTACCACCTCAGTTCTTCCATCTAAAAAAGAATCAACAAATCCTAACTATTCTTTGTTTACGGGGAGGTAGTAAGGCTGAATTGTATATGAAAACATTCTGTGCTCCTTGGAGAAAAGCTTTTATTTAAATTCAAGTTATTATTATTGGAAATGGTAAGAGCACTGAAGCAGGAATATGCATACTGTTTAGCTCCTACACTTGTCAATCAATGAGCTTTAGGAGGCAGCTTTGGAGACCCTTGTTCATTTCACTGTCACAATCATAAAGCTGACGGAGGGTCCTCAGTTACCTGAAGAAGGTGGAAAGGGTCATAATACTTGGGGACACTAAGGATAATGTCATGCATAACATGCTGTGGACAAAGACCTAAAAAGCCATTTTAAGGGGATGCTGCGAAGGCTCAGCAGTTTGAGCACTTGCTTTGAGGTCCTGGGGTCTGCGGATTGAATCCCTGCTCTGGCTTGTGCAGACCCATATGCTGAACTGAGGTGTGCCCACAGTTCAGTTCCTGGAGAGGTGTGCTTCCTGTGTGGGAGGTCCCCAGTTTGTGGGGGCATGCCTCCCATGAGGGAGGGCCCATGCCTGGTTCCTGCCATGTGCAGCTGTACTCCCACCTGTGTGGAACAAAACCATGTCGAAAACTGATGACATACAACTATGAAGACTGCTCTGGGCCCTCCCCCTCTTCTCTTTGTCTCTCTCTGTCTGTGTCAAAAACAATAAAATAAATCTTAAAAAATGAAAAATAAATAAATCTTAAAAAAAACATTTTAGGTTTCTGTTGCCATCCTTAAGGGTCTCAGTGTTATTTATAACACGACTACCAGAGTGTAGAATCTGAGACATTTTCTACTTCAATTAAAAATAGAAAACTTAGTATAACATGTGTATGTGGGCAGAATGAATAGTAAGAACTGGCAGGGCCTGTTCCACCCTTCCTTCCTTTGTAATCTGACCTATAGTATCTTTTCTATTGTTTTCCAGCACAAATCTAAATTCTTTGTATCTAAGACTGTCTTAATATTCTGGACTTTGGGTGCCTTTATAAGAAGTCATTTAGGTTTAAATTTTCTCATGACTCAGTTCGGCAAGTATCCCAACTAGTGTAAATATCTTTAGCTTTGTGTTGAAATCTTTGTTTTGCTTTTTAAGCCCAATATTATCTTGTAGCAGGTGCAGATTCTGTGTTTTCTGAGTTCTTAATGAACATAAATCCCTAATGGATATAGTTTTCATTCCCTACATGCCATTGTTCTGATAATGCTGCTTATAAAACACAGAGAGATCCTTTTTTTAGATTCCATGGCTAAGCATATATTTCAAGAAAAGCCAGTGTGCATCAGGAAATGTGGAACTGCCTACGGGTTTCTGTGGATACACGATTATGTCTTTGAGTAAGTTTGCTAGAGATAGAAGCTGCTTTATTTATTGCAACCCTCTGGCTTCAGTGCAGTTCATAGAAAGTGTGTCACACCATGAAATTGTTATACACCCTTTTCTGGGTTCCTGGAATCATTTAGTTACTGAAAGATAATTTAAAATGATAATTGCTGGAAATGGGCATGATCAAGAAATTGCCCCAGGGGAAGCCGGGATGGCTCAGTGGGTTAAGCGCTCACTTTGCAGCCCCGGGGACCGAGGATCAAATCCCGGCCCCGGCCCGTGTGGACCCATATGTGAACTGGGGAGTGCCCCCAGTTTGCTTCTCACTGAGGTGAGACCCAGGCCCAGTTCCTGCCCTGTGCAGCCCCACGCCCACCTGTGGATTGAAACTATGTGGAAAAACCAAAGATGTGCAACTATGGAGACTGTTCTAGGCCCTCCCCCTTCTCTCTATCTCTGTATCTCTCTCTCTCTCTCTCTCTCTGTCAAAAACAATAAAAATAAATCTTTAAAATCAGATAAAGTGATTTCTCTGTTAAAAAAGAAAAAAAGAAAAAAGAAAGAAATTGCTCTAGAGAAGTTTTACAAATAAGTACCAAACATTTATAAGCACACTTTAAAAAAACCATTTCCCAGACTGTACTTAAGAGCTATCTAAGCGAGGGGGAAAAAAAAGAAATCAGTATTTTATAAATTCACTTATGTCATAATTTTTCACAAGCAAGCATCCACAAATTACAGAATGGTACCCTGATGTCTCTGACTCTCTGTCTCTGTCTGTTTCTCTCTCTCTTGTTGATAGAAGTAATGAAATGGGTGTGAAACCTCTGGGCCAATGATTATTATGTGAGTAAGGTTACTTTTAGTATACCTTGCAAACTGCTGGACACAGCGACAGATCCTGTCTTTATAACTTCCTCTGGGTGATTTAAAAAGTTGCATACCCACTCTGAAGTAAATATAAATGTAATCAGCTCCTACTAAGTTTTCAAGAGAAGCTGGTTGGGACCATCAAATTCACAGTGGCTGATTTCTGAGGGTATGTGGATGGATGTTTCTGATTTCTATCTTCATTCTTATCTTGCTCCAGAGCTAGCATCTCATTTTTCCAATTGCTGCTAGACGTGTTCTTGTGAATGCTTCTTTGTTGCCTAAAATTCTACATGGCTAAAGCTAAACTCTAAACTTGGTTCATGTGTTTATTCTTTACTCAGTCAATTGACAAAATCTATCCATTCTTTTTCATTCCCTCATTCCCTCTCTCACTTCCTCTTTCCCACCTTTTTTTTTTTTTTTTTTAATCCATTGGTGTATTTATCTAAGCAGTATTAAGTGTGCCCTCTATGTAGATCTCTAGGTACATAGACAGCAGCCATATGGTTCTTTTTCTTTCTTCTTTACTGATAGAACTATTTAAGGGTCTTCTATCTAAATCTTTATTTTCAGTCTTTCTTATCATTTTTTTATCCTCTTTTCACCAACCTCCTACATATTGTTACCAAATTAGTTGTCTGAAAAACTTTCCTTTGCGTACATTACTCCTTGGTTTTAAAAAACCTTACTTGGATTTTATTTTCCACAGGAAAATGGAAGTGGTTTGAGGAGTAGTGGTGGGGAGAAGCACTCTTTATTCTTTCCTCTCCTCAAGCCACACTTGACATATCTTTTCAGGGGGTGTCCTCTTCTTACCTTATTCATAAGCTCTCCACCTCAGCAGCACTGATTGGTTTAACATATATTCTGAATGAGCCATGTGTTTCCTAGGGCTTATCCTTCTCTTGAAAAAGCACTCTCCTCTCTTTTCTACCAGTACGAACTCTGACTTATATTTTAGGATTCACTTCAATATACAGGTTGATCATAAAGCTCTTCTTGATCCTCTAGGCTAGGGATTAACACATTTTTTTTTTTTCTGTGAAGGGCCAGATAGTAGTATTTCAGCCTTTATGGGCCATAAAGTCTCTGGAGTAAACATTCCACACTGCTGCTGTAACATGAAAACTGACAAAGGCAAAATGTAAAGGAATGAGTGTAACTGTATTCCAGTAGAACTTTGTGGACATTGAAATTTTACTTTGAAACCATTTTCAAGTGTCACAGTATATGCTTCTTTTGAATTTTGTTCAATCATTAAAAAATATAAAAAGCAATCTTAGCTCATGGGCTATATTAAAACAGGTGGTAGATGTGCAGGGTACTTTTTGTATATTGACCTGCACTAAATTTTAAGTATGTATTTGTTAACTTTACTCTTACCAGAATCTATGGAAGCAGGGTTTTAATTTCATAGGTCTTCCTATTACCTGAGTATTTATGACAATATGAAAAGAGTGATTCAAGCAAGCTCTAGAAGATGAGTCGTTCTGTCTCTATGTTTAGATCAAAGTAAATAAAAAATAATATTTTTTACTGATAATTTGTTGCACAATTATTGCCTCTTTTCATATGTTCCTCTGTAAATATAAAGTAACAGCTTGTTGTAAATTAGAGGGATAAGTATAATATAAGCTTTTTTTTCCTTTAAAACCAGTATAGCCTTTATATAGAAATATTTACTTTCTTGACAAATAGAGTAAATTAGGAAAACAATATGACAAAGTTAGTCTAGCAGCAATGGGAGCTTATAAACTGTGTTTCTAGAACCAGGATAATGAAGGTGTCCTTCTTCAATACCTCTTAGACCACCTGGAAATCGGCATTTCTCACAGCTCCATGGACCCAGACCCTGTATGTAGTTATGGGTGGCACTGACACAGCCCAATGCCTGTAGTCTGCTTGGGTTCATTGGTGGCAGAACTGAGGCCACAGAGTAAGTCATGGGTAGCATGGTCTCTGCAAATAGTGCCAGACATTAATTTAAGAAACATTTGAATAAAAAGTTTTACATTTGATTGGAAAGGTAGGTATTTGCAAGTATGAAAAGCATGCCACAAAGGGGAAAAAATTCCAGGCATTTCTTCTTTCCATTAACTTTATAATCCTCGTCTCAAAAAATTACTGCAGATATTCTTCCAAGTAGATGAAGGGATAGAATAAGCTCGGCAGTCTTTTGGTTTTTATGTTTTTCACTAGTTTTTTAGGCCAGCTGGCTAAGCAGGGTCTATTTCTAGCCTAAAGGAAGCTCTAAGGAAAACCTTGTGATTTAGTTGCTAAGTAAGTATTTCTGCAGATGCTGTTATCTTTAGGTAATGATGCCCTACTTCGCAAATGAAACTATGCATTTAGTTTGGAGGAATAGTTGAATTTCTGAAATCTTGAGCCTTCTAATATGGGATTCTGCTATTAGGTACCTGTGTGTCTAAAGAGCTTGACTCTCATTTGTAAAACATTGGCTTGGATGGTGTGCAAATTTACCTCTGGCTTTACGATTCCACTTGTGTTTCAGTGCTCACTAGAATTGAAAATATCCTGGTTTCCCTGCTAGAACGGAGAATAGTCTTTCTGGTATAGATTGCATACGGTGGAACTCTCAACACCCATGAGGTGCAGATCTGGGACCCTCTCCATACATAACAGAAAGCAGCACGTTGCAATGTAACTAGGTCCCTTTTCACATGTACTTACTTCCTGCTTTTGACAAGTCCTTGCTAATGAAAGGACATAATAAACTCTCTGGTTTGTCACGGGTGGTTATAATACTTTAAATAACTCAGATTGCTTTGAGTTAAGCAGAATTGAAAAATATTATTTTTCTTGCCTGTGGGAGTAAATCAAGAAACATTTATTTTTAATCACTCACTTGCTCTCTTTGCTGAAATTCAGTTTCGTGTCCTTGTTCTTCTCCTTTTTTGTTTCTTTTGAAATTCTATTTTTTACCTTATATTAAAGTTAAATGCTTTGTAAATTGAGTTGTTTAATCCAGACAAATATGACTTCCTCGGATCTCTTGGTTGTTCTGATCACATCTGTGCGACAGAACTGACCATCATGGTCGGCTAGTGCACACTGTGGGTGTGAGCAGGCTTTGGGAGTCAGACTTCCTTGAAAATAATTCTGTTCTTGGCTGGCCGTTGTAAACTGGGGAAATCATTTAACCTCCCTGAGACTTACTTTCCTAATCGTTTTAAAGACGAAATTAAATAGAGCATACAATAATCTAACACAGTATTTAACGCAGAGTAGGAATAAAATTACTTTCTGGACCAATTACATTGCCTAGGCCTTTTTACTGTTTGCTGCTGTTGTTATAGTCTGGCAACTGGGTATGTGCTGATTTTTACAGCTGTAATCATATTTTATAGTGAGATATACTCCAAAAAATGATCAGATTTTTTTATTGGATGCTATACCCCCTACTCATTCCCACCCTCTGTTACCACGCTACCAAAATCAAATAGTTACCCTTTTGCAAAGTTTGTTTTTTCTTTTCTTTCTTTCTTTTTATTTTGTTTTATTTTTTACAAGGGCAAGCTATAATTAAAAAGTAGTAAAATATGAGGCTGTAGAGAGTAAATAAGGGAATTGGAAGTAGAACCTAAAATTCTTGCTTTATATAGTGCTAAGATAAGCATTATTTAATCATGTCCTCTGCTGGGTATGTCTTATCACCTATTTTTTATAAGTATCCAGAGAAAGAGTTTGACATTTTGTTTAGTTAAGGGGGAGAAAACAAGCAAATAAACAAACAAAAACAAACAAATAAAAAACTTGCAGACAACTTGAGGCCACTATAATTTTTTTTCTAAATAGTAGCTACATTTTATTATTTATTGATTGATTTAAATTGTTTTTGGCAGAGAGAGAGAGAGAGAGAGAGAGAGAGAGAGAGAGAGAGAGAGAGAGAGAGAGAGAGAGATACAGAGAGAGAGAGAGAAGTTTCAGCATATGGGTCCACACGGGCCAGGGCCGGGATTTGATCCTCGGTCCCCGGCGCTGCAAAGTGAGCACTTAACCCACTGAGTCATCCTGGCTTTCCCCACTATAATTTTTTAGTGTGTAGTATGTTGTGCTTCAACATAAAAATTAAAACAAAACAAAACAAACAAACAAACAAACAAAAAAACAGTTAAATAAACAAGCCCCCAAATCTATTCAAACATAACACTTGACACTGGCCATTCTCAGTCTAATCCAGAATGAAGTTTCATTTAATATCAGTTATCAGCTGCTTTAATACAGTATAGACATTCTCTAGAGTACTAGTGATCATTTTCACTTTCTACAAATCTTGATTTAGTTTATGAAAGTTTAAAAGTTTAAATGTGACCCCATCTGAAAAACTATGAAAAGTTTTCCTTTTGGCTTCCCATTGCGGAACAGATATTCCAAATATTCTGATAAGTTCTATAACAAAACTGATGAGCATTTTGATAAACATTATTGAAATTCAATGAGGTAACTTCACAATTTCTTTCTATTCTGTTATTACTAGGCTATCTCGTAAACACATATACAGCATCAGTCAGTATTTAGAAGACATCTTCTCATTCATTAACTGGGAATGGTAAATTGAATTTAGGTGCTTTAAATTAGAAAATTATTTTGCTAAAATTTTCTTATAAAACCTTAATATGACAAGTATTCTTCAATTTTTAAAGTTATTTTATTGTTTTGACAGAGAGAGACAGAGACACAGAGAGACAGAGAAAAGGAGGGGGGCCCAGAGCAGTCTCAATAGTTGTACATCATCAGTTTTTGACATGGTTTTGTTCCACATGTATGTGGGGGCTGTGCAGGGCAGGAACTGAGCTGGGGGTCTCCCGCATGGGAGGCACGCTCTCTCCCCTTGAGCCAGGGGCTGAACCGGTGGGGGGAGGGGCAAGAATTGAATTGGGGACCTCCCACATGGGAAGCATATCCCAGTTCAGCAAATGGGTCCGCATGGGTGGGGCCACGATTTGATCCTCAGTCCCTTACTCTAGTCCATATCTGTTATGTGTTCAATTGTGTCCCAAGAAATTCATATTGAAATTTTAATCTCCATTACCTCAGAATGTGACTGTATTTGGAGACAGGGTCTCTAAGACATTATTAAGGTAAAATGAGGTCATTGGAATTGGCCCTATTCCAATATAACTTGTGTCATTAAAAGAACAGGAAACTAGAACAGAGATGCACACAGAAAAAAAAGTCAACATGAAGACACAGGAAGTTGACCATATACAAGCCAAAGAGAGAGGACTCAGAGAAAAATCAACCCTGCTCATACCTTGATCTCGCACTTATAGCATCCAAAATTTTGAGAAAATAAATTTCTCTTTTCTTGTAGAGTAAGACTTTCCCATGAGTCTTTACCAAAATTGCCTTTAATTTTTTCTTTAAATCCACTGAGGTATGACTGGAAAACATTCTGTGCATAAGTATATTAAATATTTTTTACAAAGAAATATTCTATATTCATATTTGAAACAAATTGAATGAGCTATTTTGCTCAATAACGAGGTCTAACAATTAAGTTTGTGAACTCATCCTAGAAAAAGTGCTACATACCTCATTGCTTAATATCATTATGGTCACCTTTGAAGTCCTCCCCTTGGTAAGCTAGGCACTGACTCCAGTGCCTAGTCCACCCTTCAAAGCAATTTTGGAACTCTTTTCCTGGAATGGCCATCAGAGCTGTAGTCATATTACCCTCAATATCCTGAATTTCATCAAAATGTCTTCCTTTCAATATTTCTTTTATTTGGGGGTAAAAGAAAAAAATCACTGAAGGCCAGATCAGGTGAGTAGGGAGGTTGTTCTAATACAGTTATTTGTTTTCTGGCTAAAAACTCCCTCACAGATAGTGCCCTGTGAGCTGGTGCATTGTCATGATGCAAAAGCCATGAATTCTCAGTGAAAAGCTCAGGTCATTTTTGTCTAATATTATCACACAGCCTTTTCAACACTTCCACACAATCAACTTGGTTGACTGTTTGTCCATTTGTTACAAATTCATATTGAATAATACCTCTGATATCAAAAAAGGTTAGCAACATAGTTTTGACTCTTGATTTGAACTGATGGAACTTTCTTGGTCATGGAGAATTGGCTGACTTCCATTATGCACTTGGAAACTTTGTTTCAGGGTATTATTCACACACCCATGTTTCATCACCAGTGATAACATGGTCCAAAACCTCATCGTACCTCTACAAAAGGTCCTGGCAAACTCAAGCTCTGAAATTCTTGCAAAGGCACACAAAAACATGCAATAAAAATAATGAACACCACTCAGCAAGATACTACCACACGTCATCACAAACACAGCTCTGTGACACTCATATACCAAGGTTATGAAAACTACCCTGTTGTGACAACATGGATGAAACCTAAGGGCATTATGCTAAGTGAAATAATTCAGATATAGAAAAATAAATATAATACCACATGTAAAATATAAAAACAAAAAACCAAACCAAACTCATAGAATGAACAGGTTAGTGATTCCCAGAGGAAGGGTTAGGGGTGGGCAAAATAAATAAATCCTGGGGATGTATGTAATGTACAGCATGGTGCCTATAGTTAATAATATGTGCTTTATTGTATATTTGAAAATTGTTAAGAGAGTGGGTTTTAGGAGTTCTTATCACATGGAAAAACAATTATAACTGTGTGTTGGTGAATGTTAAATAGATTTAATGTGGTGGTTTTGCTATATGTACAAATATTAAATCATTATGCTGTGTACATGAAAGTAATATAAGGTTATATGTTAGTTATAACTTAATTTTTAAAAATTCCAAAAAGTATGCTGGAAAAAAAAAAGAAAATTTCAAAATAGTAATGGCAACTATTGCTGAATTGTGAATTTAAAAAAACTTTTGTTTACATTTACAGTTCATATACACTATTTCTATAATTGGAAATTTATTAACTTTCAACACTATTCCACTGGTCATAGCATTTTCTCATAGATTTTTTTTTTTTCTTACTGTTTTTGACAGAGACAGACAGAGACAGAGAGAGACAGAGAGAAAGGGGAATGTCCAGAGCAGTCTCCATATTTGTACATCATCAATTTTTCAATATAGTTCCGTTCCACAAAGGTGAGTGGGGGGCATGCAGGGCTGGAACTGGGATGGGGGCCTCCCATATGGTAAGAACACCCCAGTTCAGCGTGTGGGTCCACATGGGCTGGGGCTGGGATTTCGATCCTCGGGGCTGCAAATCAAGTGCTTAACCTGCTGAGCCATCCTGGCTTCCCCTTTCTCAGAGGTCTTGAGGAACAATTGAATAGTTATTGCTGCTGACAGACATACTTCTCCCACTGAAAAATGATTTTTAAAAGTGAAGTCTCACTCTTTCCATTTCCTCTGTTTATTCCAAATTGTAATAGCATTTCTTGTGTTGATAGCTCTTGGTTTTGTGGAGGATACTCCCATTTCATGAAAACAGCACAGGCCATTATCCTAAATAATACTAAACTATTAAGGAAAACTTTTCAAATTCACCTTCAAAATATCTTAGTGAGACAGGATAGTTAATAACAAGTTAGGTAGTCAGGAAAGTCCTTGGTAGCCATAGCAACCTTATTAAAATAAGAATGTAGTGAGCACAAAAGCCAGGTCAGCCGGACATTAGCAAGATGTCAGCACTTCCTAGGCTTCACAGCTCCTCCCCCAGGTGGAATAGATTCATGCCTCTAGGAAGTAAAACTTGCAGGAATGCTTCTAGATTGTATTAAGATTAACATGCAGTTTCTGATAGCTGTACCTCAAGACGAAGACAAATCATATATAAGAAGTAGCTTTAGTCTTAGCTGTGGACATTCCACTTTCAGCTGCCCCCTCTCATTAGAGAGCTTTGTTTTTCCTTTCAATAAACTTTCCTGCTTAACCTTTCCACTCCGGTCGGCGTCCTCATTCTTCGAGTGTGTGAGACCACAAATGCTGGACACATCCTGTGATTCCTACTTCATTAGTAACTTGCTAAAATGGTACTTGCAGAAAGAAACAGTGGAGATGAGCTATGATGTAAATTTCCTACATTAGGGTCTCTTTTGAGTCTGGTAATAAAGATTTAAAGCAAGGTCATGCTTCTGCCCTCAATAACAGCGATAGTAAGTTTTCCATGAGTAGGTCAATGACAGTACATGCCAGCTGTTCTTTCCTATTTTGTATATTTACTGTTTATTCATGATTTTCCTCTGGGTAGTTGTTATTTGTAAGGCACAAGCACATGGTCTTATTTTAACTCATGGCTCTTGTTTTCATATTTAATTTCAAGTGGCATCATCCTTATTTCAGTTCAGAATATTTAACTATGTTCTCTGAAAATACATTGATATTTGCCCTTCCAGCAAGTGCTTTGCGTAAATGTCTTACTAATAATATCCCTTTATTTTCGGAATCATTTTGAATGATTATTTCTAAAGGAAGCATGTTCTTTAGTCTGAAACCACTGACTCACAGAGAGATGCTCCCCTGTTTCCAGTCATTCTGAGCACCAAATCTAGGAAGCAAATAAACCAAACTTTATTATCTGAAGAGCTTTTGGATTTAAGGAAACAAAACGATGATGAGAAATGCTTTTATGCTAGTTCCTTCCCCTTTCCTTCTAAGTTTTAACTTTGGCCATTTGCTTCCAAACCTGTTGCATTGTATTCACATGGCTGAAATAAAACCCGTACTTAGTATAAACACTGTGGCACTACTGACTTTGTTACTGGTGATTTGAACTGGAATGTTTTTAAATAATCATTTTGACATCATGTCTACAATTTACAGAGAGAAAATCTGAAACTGAAACAATATGTCAATTAACATGTCCTCCTTGGAACATGCTGGATCTCCCACTCCTGAGAGGCTCAGCACATTCCTAGGATGTCTTCTTCTTTTGATGTTACTGGCCTTCCAGTGCATAACTCCCATACAAATAGAAAGATTAAAATATGAGCATGTACTATTTTTGGGTTCTCCAAAAATAAACTAATTGCAAAAGTACAATCTAAAAACAGTTTTTTCTTAAAGAATTACTACATAAGTGTTTCCTCAGGTATCTATGACACATGACCTAACGGATGAAGGGGATGGCCTTGGCAGGATGCCAAGAGTGCAGACGTTGTAAAAAAAATTCTAGTAGCAGAAACAGAGATTGCATATGAGCTATTGAAAGATTTCTTAGGTGAAAAGAATCTTATTTAGGTAAAAGTTTTGTTTGCAAAAAAATATTTCCTGAATTTAGGGATGACATATCTCTAATTAGTCTGATTCACAAGGAATATATCATTAATGACATAATTTGAAGATATTCTTAACAACTGGTCAGTGAGAATCAAATCATAAGCATAAGATTCATGAAATACCAGAATTATTTGGATGTTGTTTATTTTACTGGTTTTCATAAATGAGTAAGAGGAGAATGAGAAAAAAGCATTTAAACCCTTTGTATAAAATTATGGGGTGAGTGCAATAAAATATGTGGAAATATAGCTTTAAAGATACAAAGCTACAGTTTTCTAATCTATAAAACAAATAACTGTTATTTTGAGACTGTCTACTGTACTATTATACAATAGACTCTCTGCTATCCAGAACTCAAACAACCAGCACTCTCAAGAACATTCGTTGCCGGTGGGAAAATTGGGATGTCTCAGTGGGTTAAGCGCTCACTTTGTAGCCCATATTTTGGGTCCACAGGTGGGAGGCGCCCAGCTTGCTTTTCACTGAGGTGAGCTTCCCATGTGAGAGGTTACCAGTTAGGCCTCCAACTCTAGGGAGCATGCCTCCCATGCAGGAGGCCCTCAGCCTGGTTTCCACCGTTTGTGGCCCCTGCCCACCTGTGTGAAATGGAAACTATGTTGAAAACTGATGACACACAACTATGGAGACTGTTCAGGGCCCTCCCCCTTCTCTCTGTCTCTCTATGTCTCTGTCACTCTCTCTGTCAAAAACAATAAAATAAATTAAAAAAAAAAAAAAAGAACATTGCTGGTTGTTTGAGAATGCCAGTTGTTTGAGTTCTGGTTAACAGAGAATCTACTTACACTTATCCAGCATCTACCAATCCCCATGGGTGTCGGCTAACTGAGAGTATAATGTACATATTTTGTAAGTAGTTTGTTATGGGAATGATATACATACGGAAACCAGGATGAGACATTTAAAGATGGCTCAGTAATGGGAAATTCCTTTCACCCATTTGGAAAAAGTACCCAAATGAATAACAATCAAGGAGGTTTTGGAAATGAGAACAGGGACAGTCATATTGGCTACTGTGATGTGATATACTGCTTTGTCATGAAGAACCACCAAGGGAATGGTGCAGAGATAGAAGAGAATAGAGGAACTAACATGGACAAATTGAATGGAAAGATTAAAGTACTACAGGTCCTGGAAGAGATGAGAAAACTATGAAAGACATGACAAAGAAGAAAACTGTCTGAAACACTATTTGATGTTGACTAAAAGAAAAGATGAATGAATTCTGGAAGTTGATAGAACATGTGATATTTTATGATGTGAATTTGAGGGAGTCATAACATTGCTCCATGATTGAAAAATTTCACTTACTTGTCCTTAAAGATTCATATTTGATTTTCATTTCCTGTCACATTACTTAGCTCCTAGAATAACAATGAATAAATGTTATTGGATAAAGAATGAATGAGTATCTTAGGTTTGGTTTCCACCCCATCCCAGAAGTAGACTCTAAAATAAGGATTCAAATGTAAGCAGAACAAATTCTCAAATAATGTACTTTTTTGTTCATTATAACATTAATGAGATGCTTAGGAACTTTGCTCTTGTTTATTTCAATTAGCCTGTGGTAAAAGTTGGTTTTATTATACATATTTCCATTTGAAGTCTCAGGACCTATTGGTGATGATTTTGAGGACATAATGTAGTTTATTTGGAAGGTAATGTCAGGAAGCCCCATTTAGATGAGTAAGGAAGTAAAATAAAAAAGGGAAAATAAATCAAAATAAGGGTATCTTAACAAGCAGGTTACCCTTGTAGGCTACTGGGACTTGTTTTTACTGGACTCTCTGAGATGATATAAAACTTCCATTCGTTATTAGTTGAGGACTGCTGCTGAGGGTATCAACTTCCTATTATTACCTTCCTCTTAAGCATGCTCCTAGGACAGAGAAAACCCTCAGGCAGAGACTCCAAGGAGGTGTTTGTAGTGGAGACCTGGCTAGTAGGAGGGACTGTGAGCAAGGTATTGGTACAGTTGGCTACAGGAGTGACAGAGTGAGTGTGTGATTGAATAAATTACAGCTTCTTTTCTTTGGATATGTAGGCCCTTTGTCTTCAAATGACCAACATTAAGATGCCAATGCCTATGTAACTACAGAGCCATACTAATGAACATTTTATCATCTTTGTTAACTTCTGATAAGAAACCTATTATATGGGAAAAGAGACACTGGGAGAGAAAAACTCATTTAATGAAGTGTTTATAGAATGGGTGGCCAAGGTAAATTTATGACAACAATGTTGCCTTTTTAATGAAGATTCTGATAATAGTTATCTCATGTAGTAGGATAAATATAACTGAATCCTGAAGAAACTGTGAAGCACTTGAAGTTCCTCTCTCCCTCAGTCCCTTCCCCCTCTCTTCCTCCCTTCCTCCTTCCCTCACTTCCCTTTCTCCTTCCCGGTAAAATAGATACAAATTATTAAGTAGTTTTCCCCATCTTCCTGTAGGATTTAAGAATTCAGGTGATGGTGATACAAAACAGAATTTTCCAATTTAGAAGAAATTTACGTTTGCTCCCTCTCTAATTAGGGTACTTCAATTTTTTTTTTCTAGGATTTTGAAAATTCAACCCAATTCTATACTTGTCTGACCGTAATAGGAGCCTAAGGCAAGCAAGCATAGAAGGCAGAGTTTAGCCCAATATATTCATTCACCCAGAGGAAGAAATTGTCAAGCATATTCCATTTACTAGATTGAATTTCTAGTGCCTATGCTCACTCTTTTCCTTAAAAATTCAAGAAGAGTTATATTTAAGTGGAACTGCACCCTCACAAGAAATGGCAATTTGTGTTATTAGCCAGTTCAAACTTCGAAGAATTAATAGATTGAAACTGAGCATTTTATCACTTTCTTTGTCTCCATTTAGTAATATAAAATACTAACTATATACCGTTATCAGGCTTAAACACCTAATATTTTTATTTTATTCACTGTCTATTAAAAGTGTGAGATTTAAAAAATACGTGTATTATGTGGGCACTTTTTTCAGTGTATTTTAATAAGGTATAGCCTTAGAAAAATTTATTTAAAATATTCTTACATATTCTTCTGGAAGTCAGTTGTCCAGGGTGGTTAAAATTTCATATTTTTTTCCTTTTAGCTTTTCTTTTTCTTTGATGCTAGAAAATACAGTATTTTCTATTTATCAAAATATCAACTATCATTAAAATATTTCTCAGTAATTTTTTTTAACCATTTCACTGAACTGTGAATCTAATATGTATGTAATCACTAACATTTTATTGTACTTTCCCTTTTAAATATTTGATAAAATATTTTTCATTTAATTTAGTCCCTTAAATATTTTATATTAAAAACTTAAATTTAAATTCCTCATATTTAAAAAATTAAATGGTCATAATTTCTCTAGTTCAATCTTTCACTTTTTGAAAAATTGTTTTTAATCTTTTTTGGCTGCAAGGGGTGGGACAAAATTGGGGGCTCCCTCCCACATGGGAGGGAGAATCTTTGCTGCCATCTGGCCATTACTACTTGCACCAAAGTTTAGCATACGGGTTTGCACAGGCTGGTGCCAGGATTTGAACTCTGTACCTTGTGGTTGCAAAGCAAGCACTCAACCTGCTGAGCTAGTCCATCGTTCCAATTTTTTTTTCTTATAGGTTTATTATAATGACTATTTTTTATTAGCATGTAAGTTTTTGTGGTATCAATCTTGAAAGAAGATAGTATATTCACTAACAATTGATATTATTTATGGAGTATGTTTATACAGAGCATCTGAAAGACACAGTTAATGCTGTGTTCCTAAAAATCAGAACTTAGCTAAAACAATATGAAGAAATACCATTCAATGTATAATAATAATTACTAATCCTTCTCCAGGTTATATTGTACTTCCTTAACTTACAACTATTAGACCATTTAAAATAATATTTAAGTGTTTGAAAATCCTTACTACTTGTGAAGTAATTTATGAGATATTGAAACTATAGAAAAATACTTTGGTAGAGGATGTGATTAGAAACTATAAGTAAACAATTAATATTAAGACATTTCCAACCATTACCTTGTCTCAATATTTGTTTCTTTCAAATTGAAATAAATCCCATGAGATTATAGTATTTGCATATTCAAAATTAAATAAAGCAAACTGAGCATGCTCACATAGAAGCATTGTTTAGGGAGATATTTTCTGATAATTACCTTTGTTACAGTTCAGTACATTTTAGGGAACCATTAAATAAATTTCTATTCTTTAATTAAAGATTCATTTTATTGATTTTTGACAGAGAGAAACAGAGAGAGAGAGAGACAGAGAGAAGGGGGAGGGCCCAGAGCAGTCTCCATAGTTGACAGCATTAGTTTTCCATATAGTTTCACTCCACAGGCGGGCACAGGGCTGCGCAGGGCAGGAACTGGGCCGGGAGCCTCCCACATAGGTCCTGACAAGAACTGAACTGGGGGCACACCCCAGTTCAGCATGTGGGTCCGCATGGGCTGGGGCCGGGATTCGATCCTCGGTCCTCCGGCATTCAAAGCGAGCGCTTTACCCGGTGAGCCATCCCAGCTTTCCCAAATTTATATTCTTTAATACAAAGTTGTCACATTACCTGGCTTGGATCATCTTGAAATTGGAGTCCTAATTAAATGAGAAAAATTTATATAATATTTAAAATTTTTCCATACTTTATATCTTACAAGTATTTTTGATAAACAAATGCATTGCATAATCAAAAATTTAAATTATTCAAAAAGTTATACATAGGGAGAACTGATTCTGTGTGGTGAACACATAATGCAATACATAGACAATGTAATGTAGAATTGTACACCTGGAAACTATGTGGTTGTTGCCAACCAGTGTCACTCCAATAAATTTAACAAAAAAAACAAAAAAAAAAAGTTATACAACGAAATTAGCTTTTTCTCCCTTGACAACTGTCCCATAGCTTCCTCCATAGAGGCAATTGATATTAATTTTATGTGTCTTTCAGACATAGCTATATATTCAGAAGAATATAAGCCAAATTTTATGATCTGTTGTTTAACAACCATTGATCTTTCTGTAACCTTAGGTTAGCATATTATACATACAGTTTCATGACTTACTTATTCACTTGATATTTCTTAGACATTATATCATAATATTAAATTACAATTTAATTCACTTATAAAAATAACTGTCTGGCATTATATTATGTGGATAAAATTTATTTTGTTCCTTTAGTACCCTATTATTAGACATTTAAGTTGTTGCCACGCTTTTCAGCAATGAACATTTAATGCAATCAACATTTATCTTTTTATATGTCTTTGTATTCAGATTAATATATTTCAACAGGATAAATTCCTAAATGCAGGGTTGCTGGTTTTTAATTTTTATAAGTATTAATTTTGATAATTCTACCATGCTTCCTCACATATAGTTTTTATTAGATAATATTTTAAATTGGAGAAGCAATTTAGAGTTTATTATGTTGGCTCTCTCAAAACTTAATGCCTATACCACTCATTTGTTATTTAGCCTAGATGACTTTACATTTATTTTTGTTTTTTCAAAATAGATTTAAAAGTTTTTGAGGGCTGCTAAAAATGCTTTCCATGTTTTGGTATTCCTAACCCTAAGTAATAAGGCATATCTTGGGGCAAGTCTCAATTAAAGCTCTTCTAGGGGAAGCCGGGATGGCTCAGCAGGTTGAGCACTCACTTTGCAGCCCGGGGTCCGAGAATCAAATCCTGACCCTGGCCTGTGTGGACCCATATGCTAAACTGGGGTGTGCCCCCCATTTGGTTTTTACCAGGCTGAGTTTCCCATGTTTGGGAGACTCCCAGTTCACAGGGGCATGTCTCTCATGTGGGAGGCTTCTTCCCCTACTCCCTGCTGGCCTGGTTCCTGCCTTGTGCACTCCTGCACCCACCTGTGGAATGAAACTATATGGAAAACTAATGACGTACAACTATGGAGACTGCTCTGTGCCCTCCCCGCTTTCCCCTCTCTCTGTCTCTCTCTCTCTGTCAAATACAATAAATATAAACCTTAAAATAAAGAAATAAATCTCCTCTAAGTGATAACTTGAAATATTTGGCACTGATACTTAATTACAAAATGGGTAATCTCAATGGTGTTATAGTGTTCATTTGCTCCTCATATTAGTAAGTTATTGCAAAACTCTGCACTTGAATCAAATTGGAAAGTGAATAAATCATACAAATAGCATGTTTGACATATCATGCGATGTTGCTTTTATATTATTAATTTATTAACTTTATATATTTTTTAATTTTATTTTTTATTATTTTTTGACACATAGACAGACACAGAGAGAGACAGAGAGAAGGGGGAGAGCCCAGAGCAGTTTCCATAGTTGACAGTATTAGCTTTCCATATAGTTTCACTCCACAGGTTGGTGCAGGGCTGCACAGGGCAGAAACTGGGCCGGGAGCCTCCCACATAGGCCCCGGCAAGAACTGAACTGGGGGCACACCTCAGTTCAGCATATAGGTCCACATGGGCCGGAGCCAGGATTTGATCCTCGGTCTCCAGTGCTGCAAAGTGAGCGCTTAACCTGCTGAGCTATCCCAGCTTCCCCCTATTAACTTTATTTTTGAAGACTGTATCTGCATCAAATCACAAAGAATAAATACACGTTTTTCCTTTAAGAGTCCCGTGGTTGGGGATGCTGGGATGGCTCAGTGGGTTAAGCACTCACTTTGCAGCGCCGGGACCGGGGATCAAGTCACGGCCCCGGCCAGTGTGGACACATATGCTGAACTGGGGAGCTCCCCCAGTTCAGTTCTCTCTCTGTCTCTGTCTCTGTATATCGCTCTCTCTCTCTCGCTCTCTCTGTCAAAAATAAATAAATAAATAAAATATTTTTTTTTAAAAAAAAGAGTCCCGTGGGCACAGTAGGTCCTGAGGCCCTTACTCTGGAACGTTGTGTTGAGTTGCAAACATCAAAATAAAAATTATTAAGCAGAAATCCCCGCCCTACAGTACAAGGAGTCTGGTTACCTCTTTTGCTAACAGGAAGAATAAGTACTACGAAATGGGAGAAAACTGTTTGCCTGTGTTAGACAGCTGCAAGTGTGGATCTGAAGACAGTGCCAGCTCCTGCAGAGAGAAAGGTGTCTCACATCTGAACTGTGTACTGAGCAGAAACGTTGTTAGTAAGTTTAGTAATACCCTTGGATGATGGGAAAAAAAGAAAAGTATTAAGTTTTACAAGTTGTCTACATTCAAATATATTTTTTCAGTTTCAGATACTCAGCTATTTTACCCGGTGGAAAGTTTTTAGAAGTTTCAAGAAGAATAATATCGCATTTCCTTATGTCTCAGAAAACAGTTTTAACGGTAACTTTGATTGTTTATGAACAAACCCACTATTTTAGACACTGATAGTTTTTTATTTACATAATAATGTGCATAAAAACCCTTCAGATGTGTTATTAGATGTGACTAATTTTAACAAATCTTATTAGTTTTGTATCAACTAGTTATATGTTATATCTTATTAGTTTTGTATCAACTAGTTATATGTTATAATCATAGTCTTTTGTGATTTATCACCCTTTTGTTTACAAAGATAGTTCGTTTTGAGCCTATGTATAGGAACATACCTGTCTTTGAGGAAAAAACAAACCTCAAAAAACTTAAATAATGATTATCAGAAATATGTTTTGTTTCAGTGCTTTGTTTTAATATGAGTTACCACTATTGCATATGTGTTTAATGTAAAGGTGGAAATTTGTTATTCAGTTTAATTTTCAATAAAAAGTAATAAACTTTGTTAAAAAAAACTGGAGACTGTTATTTGAATAGCTTTGATTCTTTTTAATTAATTAAGGACATCTATACCTTTTAGAGATGTAGATTAACTTTTCCTCTCTAGGATTTATTTGCCTTTTTGGGTTGTGTTGTTACTCTTCTTTTTAACATAGAAATTGAAAAACTATATGTCTTGTAAGAATAATGTTGTAATTTGAGTACATTGGATAGATGGATAAATAATGGGTACTGTGAAGTAAACCTAAAAATATGAAAGCAGCTTTGTCTGCAATGATAACTAATGCAATTAACTTAAATATGAAAGTTAGGTTACTTCAATAAGCTAAGAAACATTTTAAATGATTTTAAAGAAAATCAAATATTTTCTTGTGTAGATGCAGGTTGTACTCTTAGACTTTGAAGATCAGGCTTAGAGGTTCATATTATTTAGTGGTGATTGGGACAGAGTGTCATTTTGTGACACACCAGGGCTAATAGCTCCAGGGTGTCACTTGCTGGCTCAGTAAAATGAAATTTTCCTAAATGACATCTCTGAACTACTCTGGAAAGTTAACTTTCTGAGTAAGGACTTAGCTACTGAAGAAGTACTTGGCTAAGTGACAACAGATCTCTCTGTCATTGCAAAGACTTTTTTTTTTTCTTTTCTGCCACCATTTAAAATGTAATCACTTACATTTAGGAGGTAATCAGTATAAGTAAAAATGAGGCTGGAAGGCAGAGAAGCAGTGGAAAATGTGTGGTTAGAAGACTCATTTAGCAATAAAGGCCATGTTGGGATGTGGGTAACATTTAGAAAATAAGTTGAATGCTATATACACAGAATGAAGAGAATTCATTTTTTATATAGATGTGTCAGAATTGGCTCTGTGATACAATGGCATTTTAAAAGTGTTTCCTGAAGGAAGGGTTGTCAGATTCTGCTCTGAAACCAATAGAAAACAACTCAGGATTAATCCTATTTTTTATCCCACTTGTAGACACCCTATAAAATTATGACTAATTAACCCTCAATAACAGTACCCAAAATGCACAAATACTGCTCAAAGACTCTAAGAAAATTCATTAATTCAATAAACATTTTGTGAGGTCCAAGAGATATGATGAAGAACAAGACTAATAAGCTCCCTACTTTTATCAGAAGTATATCCTAGTTGGGAGACATACAATAATCAAGTAAGCATATATGAGGACTGTCCAGAAAAAAGTCCAGCCATTGTTAATATAATGAGAATGGTTACATGGCTGGATACTTTCCAGACAGCCCTTGTACGTTCATAATATAATTTCTGATAGTCTTAAGTTCTGTGGAGAAAATAAAACAGGGTAATGTGATAGAATGTACCTTGTGTGAGGGTTGTGTGGGGAGGGTCAACATCACTCAGGGAAGGCTACTAGACATGGAAATTCATGTTAAAACCTGAATGATGAGAAGAAATCAGCCACATGAAGATTTGGAGGAAGGGCATTCCATACAGAGGAACACCAATTACAATGGTTTTGTAGTGGAATGATCAAAAAAAACAAAGAAAGCACATGGTGAGGGCAGAGGGAGCTGTGTAGTAGAAGATGAGATCTGAGAGGTGGTAGGGAGACCTGGCTACCCCATGGCCTGAAAGTAATGGCAAATTAGACTTTTGTTCTAAGTACAACAGGACTTATAAGCAGGAGAGTGAAACAATATTTATGATCAAAATGATCACAATTTCTGAAACTAAGACATTACCTGGTGCAGAACTGGAAGAAGATTAAATTGCAAGTAGGTAAACGTGGAAGTGGGGAAACCAACCAGCAGTTGTGTGGTAGTACCACGTGTTTGACAATGGTGATGGATTAGGATAGTTGTGGAGATGGTAAAGTGATATTAGATTCAGGATACATTTGGGAGTAGAGTTTACTTGCTGAGGTTTGTATATAGAAAATGAGGGGGGAGAGAGGGACCAAATATCACTTCTAGGATTTTACCTTGAGCAGCTGGCTGGAGGGAAGCACATTTACTGAGAAAAGATTGGGGGTGGGGAACCAATTTATAGAGGATAAAATTAGAAGTTCTATTTTAGACATGTTAAGTTTAAAAGATGCTTATTAGATGTCTAAGTGGATCTGGACTACAAGTCTATCTGTAGTCTCAGCAAACTCCAAGCTCTGAGGGTAATCAGCATTGTTCTCTTAGTCTTGCTGTCCTGCGTAGTCCTACATTGAGGGAATAATAGAACAATATTCATGTTTTTTTATTCAACAAATATTTATTTTAAACGTTTATACCATAAGCATTCATGCCAGGCAGTTGTGGACAGGGCATTAAACAAGATGGAGTTGCATTTTGTATTAAACTTTTTCCCTTTCAGGTTTAGTTTCAAGAGTGTGGGTGAAAAAGGAGGATGACTTACTTCCGTTCTTTACTAACTAGTTCAAGGCTGGTGGTCAGTTTGGTCTCTGTTGTATCACATGTCTCTGGTATTCAGTAGGAACATTCAGAAGAAGACTTAGTAAGTAGATTGAATGTACAATATCATCTGCCAAAGTTCATTAGTAGTGAATACAAAGTAAACCACACTATTTAATAAAATTTTCTCCCACTTACTCACCCTACCCTTTCATTCTTTTGTCACTTATTATTATATAGAGTACAAGAGTAAAATACATGTCTTTGAGTTTATGATGATTAATAGAAATGATTAGATATAGAAATAATTCAGTTTAAGGTTACCAGAGAATCACCAAAATACTTCTGAGTAATTGCAGGTTTCATGGAATTTCATTAGCAGCAAATTGAGGTTACTGGAACTAAGAAATTACTTGGCGTTTTTCAATACTGACATGGTCGATTTTGATACCACTTGCTTAATGAAGTTTCTGTTTTTCTTTTGTATAATCCTAAACCAAAGAGAGAACCAGTAATAACTGTCCCTTAAAAAAAAAATCTTCTCATTTGTGCTTTGAACTAATTCTAGTCCTAATTAAGCTTCAGATGAACCAAATTTGAGACCATAAAATACCCTCAGTCTGACTGCTCAGTTTCACTTAATATTCTGTACCCCCTCAGCTTTCCTTAAAATTGGTTCCTCCAGTTTCCATCTGAATGATGCTATCATCAGAGTGAATTGTGCCAAACTGAGATTATTGTGTGCTATAGTCATAGTCTGGTTTCCTGTCTGGTGAAGAAGTGTTTCATGGTGGTTAATAGCACTGGCTTTGGTCAATCAGCCTAGGATTTTAATTCTGGCACAGCCAGAATTAAATTGGCATCAGCTAAATCATTCAATGGCTGATGACCTTGGGCAAGACTCTTATTCTCTCTGGACCTCAATTTCCTCATCCCTGTTTATGTGTGAGACTTACATGAGCTAACACAGGTAAAATACCAAGCACAGGACCTGTTATAGGGAAGGCATTTGTTCACACACCTCCAAACTATTTGAATGCCATTCACGGTTCTGAGCTCTGAAATAAAGTAGAGCCAAATGAGACAAAGTCCCTGCCTATATGTTCAGACACTCCATGGCCTCCATTCCCTTTCTTATAGTTTTCTTTCCTTCTGGATAGCTCTGGGTAAAATAGGAATATAGGCAACAACAACAAAACAGGTGTTTTATATTTTACTCTTTCCTTTGTGTGTATTGTGGCCAGAGCCTACTCGGCCCACCTCAGGCTTCGTTCATGTTCCAATGTTGTCCATGTCTGCAGAACCTCCACTATGGGCCTTCTCTGCATTGCTCCCCATTGCCCTGGTGACAGTCACCAGCTTATTCTGTGTCTTACTCCCTCCCTTCTCAATTGCACAAGGCAACTGGTAAAAGACTTTCTCATAACTGACAGATCTAATATATTACCCTATTGTGGGCTTTGTTAAGTTCCCCAAAAATGCGTCTCCGTAAGTTGAATATTGTAATCTGTGGAATGTATAAGACAGTGGAGGGATCAGGAGAAGCTGCTGTAGCTGCCTATTTACAAACGCTGTGTTTTGTTTATGGAACCTAGGATGTAAAATGACTTTGTTTCTTCCCCTGCCTTCTTCGAGCTTTTACACTTTCATTCCTTTCTCTTATTCATATCATTCACTTCGCACAAAATATATCCTGAAGTAAATCTAAGTACAATGTCCTCCTCTGGTTTTCCCATTTGAAAGAAATCTCCCTCCTCTGTACCTCTCTGTCCAGTTTTCCTAAGACTGTATGCTTATTTGTTTTATTTTTCCTCACTTTTACACATCCAAAAACTTAATTAGGACATGTGTGAATGTGTAAAGGATGAAATCTAGGTGGGCAGCTGAGAGCTAAAACCAGGTCAGAGTCTTTCAGAGGTTAAGCTAGTCCTTTTCTTCTCTCCCTCCCTTTCCTTGAAAATTTATTTTAGAAAATTGAAACAAGGTATTTAATATGACCATATAAGAAATAACAAAACAAAACAAAACAAAAAAAGAAATAACAGTTATAATATATAAGGTGACCAACTGTCTTCCTTTAGGGAGGACAGTCCTCCTTTTGGAAGTTCTGTCCTCCCTCAAAAAATGTCCTCCTAGACGTTCTCCTTTTTGATATGTAATACTAGATGTCCTCCTTTTTGGTTCTGCAATCAATTTTTTTTTTTGGTTGTTAAATTTATTGGGGTGACATTGCTTGGTAACAATTAGATAGTTTCCGGATGTACAAGTCCACATCACATCACCTATGCTTTGCATTATGTGCTCACCACCCAGAATCAGCTGTCCTCCTTTTCATTGGACAAAAGTTGGTCACCTTATAATATATAAATTACAATATAATAAATGTTCTATTTATAAAATTAGGATATTACTAAAAAGTAATTTGTGTTACACTAAAGGTACCTAGTAATAGACTATTAAAGTCTTACGATGAACAAGATCTTAAGTGTATGCCAAAGACTACATGTATAAAATAATTCAGAGAGATTATCAGAGGTTTATTTTGAGGACTTATTGAATGAAACCCTGGGTGAGTGACTCTTTGCCTCCTCCCCCCTTTCCCCCTAATGACACACACGTGTGAGAAGTGCTGTTAGGTGCAGACAAAATCAGTAGCAAGCATGAAAAATGAGGAAGACAACAAGAGGATAAAAAGATACAGGGGTGGAATTCTGGGGAAGGGCAGAGACAGTTTTGGGGAATGATGCTCTTACTAGTTCAAAGCTTTGGCACAGAGTTTGACTGCTTTGGGGTATCACAGATTCAGGGAGGCAAAGAACCTAGAGACCCAAAAGAAAGCTTTCCCATAAGAGACTGGTTTTTTTTATAGTGGTGGAAGGAGGGTATCTAGGGAGAGTCCTGGTAAAGAAAAAGAGAAGAGATTTAAGAACTTAGCATCTTTGGTAGACATGCTTTGGAGCATCTTTACCCATAATCCTTTTCTTTGCCCATAATTTCTTTCTTTTGAAACCCTGTTCTCTGTGTAGCTCTGGTAATGCACAGCCTCAAGTAACTGTTGACTCACCTGACCACAAAGGAAGAGGACCAAGGAATTGTACAGAGAGAAGCAGAAACCATGTGAGAGAAGCCAGGTGAATCCTGAGAAACAAAATGAATTGTCTCAGTTCTTTGAGATTTCAATGACCATGAATCCTGTTGGTACATTGCCATGGATTTGGTGGACCTATAGCACTATTTGATGCACACTTACTTTATACTCTATGAATGAGTCACTGTTTCTGCAAAGAGTTCTGATTAGAACAATATCTGATATGTTGTTGGTCTCTTGCTGTCCCAGGAACTTAGGTTCTTAGAGATACAAGGAGAACTATGTCTGTTTCTTCACCCCAGCTCATATAGTTGGGGCTAGTTTTCATTTTCTGTAGGGGGGAGTGTTTGGGCATTCTTCATACAGTTGGGTTGGAGCTAATGTAAGGCAGCAGGAAGCAGTTTTCAATGAAGCCAGAATATAGGTTGTTGGATGTAATATTTAGGGCAAGGGCTAAGCTGCTGAAACAAAGGGACCCTTTAAGCACAATAGCTCAAGTAAAATAAGAGTTTGTCTCTTTTTTAAACCATCACAGTAATAGGTGAGTTCTTTCACTTAAGGACAGTTGTGTCAGTTGTCCTTGTTTATATGGTGACTAGTACCATCCATGATCATGTTCCAATCATGCAGGAATAGAGAAAGGGCACCTCAGGTTTAAGGCTAGAGCTGGATTTGTCACACACCACTTACAGTCATATCCTATCGGCCAAAAAACAGTTATTTAACCTTATGTAGCTGCAAGAAAGGCTGGCTAATGTACTTTCTACTTAGTGTTGACAGATCCAGACAAATAACTTTTGGTATTATAGTATTAAAAGAAAGGAGGAGCAATTACCTTGTGGTTTCAGGAACCATTGGGAGAATATGTAGTGAGCAGAAGCAAGACGGAGCTCTCAAAAGGTGAACATGGTTTGTCTTCTCTCCCTCTAATGTTGATTGAGTTTGGGGTTTTATTCCTTTATTTGTTTACAATTTGAGTTCACTCATTAATTTTATTTTTTATGTGTGCTTTTCATTTTTGTTGTGGATATTTTGGACTTCTAATTTATTAAAAGGCAATAAAAATTCAAATTAAATGTCATTAAGTTCTATATGATCATTAATAGTTTTATTGGGTATTGAAAGGATATCAACAACTTTCTAAAGAATTAAAAGGTTATTGCTCATTTAGCCCTCTGGATACATTAGCAAGAAAAGTGTGTTTCACTCTGATAAGCCTCTGAAGATCAGACATTGCTATATCAAAGCAGAAAGAAATGCCAGTTAGTGGTTGCAGGTGGGACATATGTGAAACACACTTTTATAATTTATTTAATTATTCAAAACTAGTTGTGTGATAACTCTGCAGGAGGTCATGGTAGGGCAGGCTTCTATCAAGCACAATAAAGACAACCAGATACAACAAAGCATAGGAAGGACACAAGAACCCAAAGATGAAAAATACTGGGGATATTTACTCTTTTATAAACAGTACATCAAAAATTATCTTAATAGTACATTAAAAATAACCTGATTTTAAGTATGTACAAAACTCCCATATTTTCCATGTTTATTTATCTTTTCTAGATTGGGTTGGGGAACAAGGAGCAGAAAAATCAACATACTCTGCCCCAATCTCTGTTCTTAATGGGAGCCACTGCCCCATTATGGGTATGACAAAGTGATGGGACCTTCTATGTCCTCAAATCAGATGTGAATTGCTTTAAATGGAACTTGGAGAAGAAAGATTCCATGAGGTCAGATGGCCAAGTTTCTTGGGAGAGATTGGAGCGTGAGGCTGCCGAGGGAAAAGAGTAGGGAACTACCTGAGATATACAGTGTCATTTATCCTTCAAAAGGCACCTGAAAATAGGCTATAAAGACTTTGGGTTCCAAGGTCTGTTGTCTGCTTTAATATTCAGTACTTTTCTGCCTTCTTGGCCTTGTCTAATATGTCATTCTGAACAACCACTTTGACCTTAGCTTTGACCTTGGTTTTTGGCACAAGTAATTAGAAAATGTTTTCTTTGTAGACTGCTTCATTCATTTAAGGTTTCACCTTGTGATCACTTGTGTCTGAATTGCCACCAGAGCTCACTCACTCTTGTACCTAACCATTTTCTGCCTTGAGCATTGCCTCAATTTTTCTGAACTTGGCTTTCATCCTCTTTTTATAAACTGTTGTATTTTTAGTTTACTTAATAGTACAAGTGGTCAGACACATATTTTAAGTATGCAGAATAGACCTGAAGATGGTACAGGAAGTCAGAAGAGAAAGATTACTGGGAAATTAAGGTAAGGAATCAGGGTGGGAGTAAGTTCTGAGTGAGGCCTTAAAGCAGCAGTGTCCAACCTTTGGGCTTCCCTGGGCCACATTGGAAAAAGAATTACCTTGGACCACACATAAAATACACTAACACTAACAATAGCTGATGGACTTCAAAAAAGTCACAAAAAAATCTCATAATGTTTCAAAAATTTGTGTTGGGCCTTATTGAAAACTGTCTTGAGCCTCTTGTTGGAAATGACTGCAAAAGGGTGAGGTGTGTCCAAGGCAGAATGACCCCTTTGTCACACCGTGGAGCACAAGCAGTTGAGTATTCTGGTGAGACATGGAAAACAGTGCTAGGTGAGGTGGAAGTGTTTGGAAGAATTTATCTGAATCCTAAGTCTGAACCCTGACTCTTGGCTTTAGATACACATACATTTCCTGCTTCCAGTTTTGGATATCTCCCAGGATAACAGCTTTTGAACTTCCTTGTTGACAGATTTCAGGGTCTTCAGAATGATTAACAGCTTTTAATATAATATATGTCTGTTATTTTAATTATAACCTATATTCGTTTTTTTTTCTTTTGCTCATAAAGTACTGAGTGTTGACTCTATTTCTTTGAGTTTCATTTTTGTTCAGTACTAAGAATGAGTTAGGTCGATG
>PVKE010014502.1:0-34847 GCA_004027555.1 Craseonycteris thonglongyai | reverse complement strand
AGGTCTTGTATCGCCGACATAATCTCACGCTTGTTAGAATATTCCTCAAACAAACAATCGGCAGCAGTCAGAAATGCTTCTTTCAACAATTCACCATCCTGGAAAGGTTTTTTCTTCTTTGCGAGCATGTGAGAAATTTTGAAAGAAGCAATGGTTGCCTTTTTAGATTTTTCCACATGTCTAGTGAAAACAGTCTGTTGAGTAGTTAAACTGAATTGTAGTTGATTTATTTGTTTCTTTCTTACTTCAGATTTAAGTGGATAATTCGTATCAAAAGTGGTATGACTTGTCTGAAAGTAATGTTCAACATGATGTTTTTTCGGCACTGCAATACTACTGCCACACAACAGACAAACGCATTTACCTTAATTAATGAAACAATATGACTCCTCTCAGTCTGTGTTAAAATTATAGGTTCGTTTTCTCTTATTTGGTCCACTCATTTTAGGACTAAAAAAATAAAAATAAAAATAGTTATAGAACTACAATATCATATCAAATTGCCACCATAATAATAGATGACCTACCTCGCTTTTGGTTCATTTAAAATCGAATATATCAAAACACTGTGATCCTAGCTAACCGTCACGCCCGATCAGTCCAGCAACCGCAATCCAAACGCGTCTCCCGGTGGGGGGAGGAGAGTGTAAAGAGCACAGCGGCTACACAAGACGCGACGTGTACAAAGGTGAAAGCTAGGGAAAAACTTATACATACAATATCGCAAACATACCAACGAATATAATAAACCTGTGTAGATACTCAAACCATATTTTAAAATTCTAACAAATGTATAAAAATAAATGATAGTTTTACTTAGTGTTTATGAAAAACTTCTGATGCAGTCAAACAATGGGGGGCGCACACAAATCGGGCCCCGCGGGCACGGGGTTGGGAATCCCTGCTTTAAGAGGTACAACCATATGGAGAAAGAGGCTCCTAGAGGAGATGAGATTAGTTGCTAGCATTCGTAAAGTGCTTTGTTTCCACAGGCGCTCAAATGGTTCCCCATGGCTGAGTTGGTGGGTGTCTGCTACCCACAAGGTCCTACGCAGGTAGCTCTGAGAACCTTGCCCTCTATATACTCTCTACCATAACCAGATTGGGCTTTGGGAGCCAGGTACAATGACGTCAGCAGCAAGAGGTTCCAGGTGCACCATTCCTGGTGGGAGCTGAGGCAGGGGGAAGAGGCAGTGGCGGGAGAGAAAGGAAACTCTTTCATGGTGACACCCAACAGAGTTGAGACAGCTCACTGCACTAATTCCGCGGGGTCAGAATGGAAGCTTTAGGTGGAGCAAGGGAGTCCTACAATTTATACAGAAACTCAGTCAATGACATGCTTTCACAATAACAGTAACTCATGAGCTGAGTGCCCACTAGACTGTGTAAATTGCCCAGGGTTTTCACAATAGCCTTTCAAGGCATTTTGCACATGGATTTTCCAGATGAGGAAAGTGAGCTGAAAGGTGTTAGGAGCTGTGACCATTTCACACAGATAATAACAGAGCAAAGCTAGGATCTAAATCCTGGTCAAGGTTGTCTGACTTCAAAGCCCATGTTCTTTCTTGTAATCCTCTCATCAATCACGTGAAGTAAGCAATATTTTATCTCCATTTTTCTAAAAAAAAAAAAAAAAAGGAAGGGAGGTTACTAAAATGATACAACTTGGAAACAGCAAGAACTAAGGTTTGAGAACCTCCTAGGCTGAAATCCCAGAATGCCTTGTCTCTCCCAGCTGCCTAAGTTATGCCAAGAATAATTTTCTTCTTTCCAATTAATATGGAACTGGGTGCTAAATAAATGCTCAATGCACATCAACACCATGACTCACTGTGGCTGCACTATCAAGGAAGAACAAAAATTCTTTTCTTTTTGGAGGCTTATGGAAAAGAACAGGCAGGATTTTTCTGGTTTAGTGTTTGAGCTGAGAGATGACAAAGTGATCTCTTGTGTCCCTTCTCCAGCCCCCAGATTTGATGATTCAGAATGATTTCAGGGAACTATGATTCCATTTGAGCCGATTCCTTTCATTAGCACTTCTGCAAGCCTTCTGGATGTCCCCACAAATGATGACCCTGGGAGGGGCAACTTCAGATGACATAGTTCTTTCAGAAACTTTATTGATTTTTTTAATTGAATCTTCATAGAATTTCTTTGTTCACACACATAAAAACAAGCAATGAAGTGCAATTTGTCTTCTGTTTTTAATCTTTACCAAGCACTGAAAAAAGGAAAGAAAAAATATTTTATGAAAGTAATAAGCTTTCGTGCTAAGGGATTTGTTTTTCTCTTGTTCTAGAGGAAAAAAGCACATCACCCCTAATGTAACTACCATTTCACTGCTTGTTCCAGAGCCAGATTTGTGGCCCTTGATTGTCCCTTCTGCTAGAGTGTCATGGAAACCTACATTACCTAAAACCCCATGTCTGCTGCCGGCTAGGAAATCCCTGTCCCCAGACACAGGCACTGTCGATTCGGTCATTTCAGGGGCCAACATACCCTGATTAGACAGACATTAAGCTAATAAAAATAGAAAATAAGCACATGTATAGTCATAATGACCTACTCTGTCTTGCCCTCTCCCTCCTTTTCCCTCCCCCCTCATTTCCTCCCTCCTTCCCTCCTTTACCTCTTTCTCTTTCAACTTTAAGGGGCCCTTTCTTGTCCATTATATCAATTTACCTTCGCTAAACCTGAAGCTGTGGGGCAGGTGTTATTGTTCCTTGACTGGCCAAGAGAGGTTGGTTAGCCCTTCATCCAAGGTTGTCTGTCACACAGGTGATTGGTGGCAGTCTGGACAAGGACAAGGTCATTTAACTTTTGGCTGGTATTTAAAGTCACAAAATTTAATGGGAAAACATTCAATGGGAGGGAACCAGGAAACAGAGATTCTAGTTGTGGCTGAGGGGCTAGCTTGCTGTGCAAACCTGGGCCAGTCACCTCACATCTCTGAGTTTGTATTTTCGCACCTGTGTTTTGAGGGGATTTGACCTCGATGACCTGAGTGTCTTCTCTCTTGGTAGACTGGAGACTGGCGGCTGAGGATAGACTTAGCTTTCTCTGCGGGGTGGTTCATTGAACCGATTTCATTCTCCGGTGGCTTTGGCCTGAGCCACAGGCATGGAAGCATTTCCTCTCCACAGTTAAGAGGCCTGAAGCTCCAGGAGCTGAGGAAATTTGGCCGTGGCCAGAAGGTAGTGGAAATGAAATCTGAACTTCAGATCCCAAAGGTTCAGAGCTTTGGACACAGGATAGAAAAGCTGGACAGTTGTTAACTGTGTGAAACTTAGACATTTTATGGTTATGTGTAGATCAAATCAAAACGAGGAGCAGAGAGGCTCAGTGTTCAAATGAAGGTTACAGGTAGAAAGAGGCCGAACAAGATCTCAATTGAGGTGTAGATTTAAAACACCCTCCGTTAGTCCTCCCTCCTCCCCATTGTCCACTTCTCTCCTTTCTTCTTTTTCCTTGATCTCATCTCTCATATTCTATTACCCATTCTCTCTTCCTAGTCTGCCCTAGTCTCCTTCCTTCTCTTTTCTTACCTTCTCTCCCACCTTCTCCTGTATTCTTTCCCCTTGTGTGAAAGTGCACCTGAGTCCCTGACCTTTTGCCAGGCTCTGGGCATGACCCACTTCTGGGTGGGCTTGATGACCACTGCAGGGTCTCTGCTGGGTCCCTGCCCCTTCACCCAGCACCTGGCAGACTGCTTTTTTACTGTTTTCACAACCTGGTGGTTTTTCTGCTGAAATGTACTGTTGGCATCTCTCACCTGCGAAGTCTGAACTCTGCAGGGTATGAAGCAAAAGCCTTTGTCCCTCTGGGCAGATTTCGCTCAGAAAGATAATTCCCCTCTTGAGTGATTTACTGGCTTCTTGGCTCAGCAGGTACATTATTTTGCTAAATCAGGATAACAAAAGTAATGTGCTGGGGGTTTTTTTGTAAAAAAATTAGGAAATACCAAAAAGCACATGGAAGAAAGTGGAAACATATGTAACACCACCTTCTAGGGATTCTCAGACTGAATTCATTGGTGTCTATTCTTCTAGTCTTTTTTATGAGTATGCACACGTATATAGATCATAGACAAAATTGAAGACATGCTGTATATATGAATTTATGTAAAATGAAAATGCTCTATCCTCTAATTTTTCTTGACTTGGCCCTCAATTTTCTCTCTGGAGGGGTGAGGTGAAAATTAAATTCTTTTTTATGTGATAGTTCTTTAAATATTTAAGATACATTTTAGGTCTTCCTAAATTCTGTGTTGTTTTCTTTTCTTTTTTCAGTATTAGTTCCAGTCTTTTAAAGTAGTGTGTAAAAGCTTGCACCAAGCCTGGCATAGAGTAGTTATTAATGTGTGTTTGATGAATGAAGGTGCAGATCAATTCAGAGGTAGTCAGCTATAGTCTCTGCTTAGTAAAAAAAAAAAACCAAAACAATTATGAAGGACAATAATTTATTATACTTATTAGTTTGCACTTATGAACACTTAATTTTTTGCCAGGCAATTCACCAAGTTCTCTACATGTATATCAGCTCACTTAATCTTTGCAACAACTCTGCCATGTAGATACTAATATTATTCCTATTTTAAGGATGAGGATTATGAGGTTTTCAGAGGTGAAGTACTTCTTCAGACACAGAGCTAATAATGGTACAGTCAGAATTCATACTCAGGCCCGTTGAACTTCAGAGCCTGTCTTTTTCAAAGTGTATTAAAATGATCTCATCTGACTCTTCTGCAAACAATGTCAACTGGGCATTTCACCTCATTTTACACTTGAGTTCAGTGAGCCTCAGAGAAGCAAAAACACTTGCTCAAGGTCACACAGCTTGCTCAGTTTGGAACTAAGGTTTATCTAATTTTCAAACCAATCTGACTGCTTGATCTTTTCATGCTATTCTGCTGAGAGAATGACTTAGGTAGTGATTTCACCAGGATTTTTCTAAGAAAGAAACAGAACGCCAATTCAATTTCTCCCTTACCTACCTCTCTTCCCTGTTATTATTTTATTTGGATTGACCTCCAGTGAATGAATTAAAAAACCCGAGTGAAGCCGCTTAATGTCACTTTAAAAGGTTTGCAGATATCTGTATCGGTGTTTGGACTAGGGATCATGTTTCCCTGTCACTGCTGGGTTTGATTACTTCTCCACGGTCCCTGTCAGGATGGGGCAGATGCTGGATGAGATGAGGAACAGCAGAAGCCACCCCTGGTTAGCTTTGGTTTCTTTATGTATAAAGTGAAGTAGTAGGAAATTAAGTAGTGGGACCATATCATGTAGTTATCATTTGTTGCTTGCTTTACAAGTGAAGTACACCCACCATGCTAAACTATTTATATGTAATTCCCATGAACATCTGAGGACATGGTTATTATTAACTCCATTTTATAGATGCAGAGTTCAAGGATCAGAGAAGTGGGATAACTCACCCAAAGCCAAATAGATAGTTATGTAGGTGGAATTCACTCATGTCAAAAACAGTGCCGTTGAGTTGTGGTTAAGAGGTGATGTGGAGTTAGAGTTATTGATAGAACTGCTGAAGTTCAAGTCTGATACTCCCCTTATGCCTCAGCCCCCCACATCTATAGGATGAGAACAATGAAAGTGCTAGCTAGTTCAGAGGGTTATTTTTCCAATTAAAAGAGAAACTATATGGACAATTCTTAAGTACTTGGCATGGATTAAGTAGTCAAAAACACTAATTGATATAATTAAAGGGTTCTAGAGCAATGGTTACTTATCTTTTGGGGGGAGAGGGCACAGGGAGTTATGAATCTGATCCCAGATATCCAGAGAAAAATAGAGATCTGAAAAGCAATCTTATGTAAACTTTTGAGGATGTGTGGATTTATGCCTACATCTGTAGGCACCCAAGGTTTAATAAATCCAAGGTTAATATTTCCTGGGAAAGACAGAATCTCCCAGATGGAGCTTTTAGAATTGATGATTCTCTAAATGTTTTTCTTTCTTCCTTTAGGGAAGTGGCTTAAACCAAAACCAAAAACCCAGCAGAAAACAAAAAACCATCTATAGCCACTACCTCTTTCAATCAACAAACAATACTAATTTTATCCCTTGGGGCAGCAGGGGGTGGGTGAGGTGGGGTGGGGGATAGGGGAGGTAAGTCTCCTTTGCTGCCTGGAGCTCAGTGGAATTCTCTGGTCATATGTGCCTACATGCTCAGTGGCCATTCCTGCATTTCCTGCCTCTGCTCCCTCAGCATAATTATCTCCACATTTTATTTCAAACCCATAAAAATGCACACAGCCTGTCAATGTTGAGCAAGCAGGGCTGTACTTTGCTGCTGGGGTTTGCTTTACAGATTTCTTTTCCCCTTTGAGGAAAACTGGCATGAAATTTCATATTATCATGCAAACCTACACTTGGGGGATGGGATGAGGATGGGATGGAGGCTGAGAAGGCAAACCCTGTCATTCCAACACTAAGGACAGAGGGGGGACAGCCCAGAGCTCAATAAACAATGGCGAGTGAATGAATTTTGTATAATAGGCAAAAGGAACTACCTTCAATTATTTTTGGACTACTCATTTATTCAGTCACTATGTATTTAGCATCTATTATGTGCCATTGCTATGCTGTGCATTGGAGGTTTAACTCTGAGCAACACATACAGGTCACAGTTGACATAATCTAGTGAATATATATATGTGTGTGTGTGTATGTCTATATACACATATATACATACATACTAAATATTGTGGAGTCAATAGACCCAGATTTCCCTAGTAAAGTACAAGGCAGAAACAAAACATTATCATGATGGTGACTGTCTTTATCCATCCATCCACTCATTCATTCATTCATTCATTCATTCATTTATTCACAAACATTTATTGACAGGCTACTCTGTGTTCTGTTTGGAACTGTGAGAGGCACAGGAGTTACCCTAATGCAAGATTTCTCTACCTTGGTACTATTGGCCATAGTGCAATAACTGGCATGGTCCAGAAGAAGTTCGGATTATAATAGAATCAGAGACTAGTCACTACTTGTGTGACCGGGCAAGACCTTGGCGTATTCTGAGCTTCAGTTGGTAATAAAAGGTGCTTTTTAGGGAGTACTTACCATACACCAGGTGTGTTCCAGATATTCCTTATAAACCCAGAGGTCAACCCAGAAAGGTATTGAATACATGAAGTGACCCGTTTAGGACCACACTGCTAGTCAGAGCCAGAATCTTGAGCTGAATGTAAGGCTGGTTGGCTTGAAAGCCCATGGTCTTTCCATTATATTTCCCTAGTTCCTTTTTAAAATAAAGCTATAATAAAAATGCGAACCAGCTCCCAAGGTGATTTTAAGGTTGAAAGCAGCTAAAATAAGTATAAAAATTCTGAATGCTGTTAGTTACAGTGATTGTGACCATTATTTGTGTGATCATGGCCATTATTCTGTTTAGAAGCCTAAATAAACCTAAATGTGCTTATAGTTACCACAACTGCTGTTACCCTCATACACGTTTATTAGGCTCTGTTTACTTGTCAGTCTCCTACCGTGGGGCCATGAGCATCTTGCATCTTGAGAGAAGAGATCTTGACTTACTTGGTCATGCATTGCTAATCACTGATGCAATGCATGACACAGAGTTAAGTGCTCAATTTTCAGTGTATTGCTGTGAAAATATGAGTAATTTCCAGCCTGTCACTATATAGAATCTTCCTATATCTAGAGTCACATCTATATTTCAAGAATTCATATTTTAAATTGCAAAAGTTAAAAAGGTCTGGAAAACTAGACATCCATTAGCTGGAATTATGGGTGAACTGTCCATTTATTTTTTTTCCTTGTACTTCCAAGTTTTCTTTAGTAAAGACATGTCATTTGTTCAATTAAGATTTTCAGTTGTTTTGTCTATTTTCCCTAGCAGGAGTGACTTATGGATCCACAGAAAACCAGATACATTAACACCATTAATGTATCAGTTAAGTTCGGAGGTCTTGAGGCTGGAAAGGGGTGGAATAGAACATGAATGGGGAAAAAAGTGACTTGGGGTTGGTGCCTGGTTGGGACAAGGAAGGGGCCTTAATGCATCATAGAATTCCAGGTTTGTAAGGGAAAGGTGCAGTGAGCTCTTCCTTGGCATTACCTTACAGACAGTCTTCCCAGCGTTCCCGGTGATGGTCGTATAGCTTCTCCTGCAGGGTGGTCAAGGATATAGGAACACCAGTTACTGTGCGGAAACCCCACTCCATCACTGGTCAGAATGGATCGTGACCAGGCACTCCAAGTAGAGCTCAGCACCTGTGTCTTCGAAGTTTCGACCACTGGTGACAGTTAGGTACACCCTGCGTGGTGAAAGGGAAATACGGCATATGGTTTCCTTTGCTTCGACTCTTATCTTCATGAAATCCACTCCATTTGTGAACTCCTCTTCAGATGTGCTCGCTCTCAGCTCTCTCACCGTCTTGGTTGCTGATTTCTGGAGAAACACTTCCTGGGGTGCTGAAGGGCACAGGTTTTGGCAGCACCTGGATCCAAGTTCTAATCTGGACCCACTTCTCCTGTGAACTGTGTGAAGACCAGTGACAGCAACAGTAAGATGGACAATAGTGAGGAGGCCGGGATGGCGCAGTAGGTTGAGCACTCACTTTGCAGCCCTGGGGACCAAGGATCGAATCCTGGCCCCGGCCTGTGCGGACCCACATGCTGAACTGGGGTGAGCTTCCCATGTGGGAGACACCCAGTTCAGTTCTCCCCACCCAACCCTGGCTCAGCCCCTGGCTCGAGGGGGTGTGCCTCCCACATGCGGGAGGCCCCCAGCCCAGTTTCTACCCTGTGTAGCCCCCCGCCACCTGTGTGGAACGAAACCGTGTCGAAAACTGATGACGTACAACTATGGAGACGGCTCTGGGCCCTCCCCCTTCTCTCTGTTTCTATCTCTTTCTGTCTGTCAAAACAATAAAATTAATCTTTAAAAAAAATAAAAAAAGGACAATGGTGATGATAGCGAAATAACAACAGCTAACATTTGAGGCTCTGATTATGCACCAGGCACTGAACAATGAGCTTTCCTTGCTAGACTCTCATTTTACCCCCAAACACTGAATTTCAGTTCCTACACTGTACTATGAGGAGAATAATAGCAAATCTACATGGAGTTATGGCATGATTTCAATAACAAAGCATGCCAAGTGCTTAGAACAGAGCCTGGCATATAGTGACGACTCCATGAAAATGTAATAATAATAACTACGGCACCCACAAAGGGCCATAATACCCTAAACCAGGTCACTTTTCTGCAGAATAAAGTGGGATAGCAGCTCTCTGTCAATAGGGTAGGGAGTTCATTCGCAAAAACAGAAGTGGAAGTTCACTGGGAGGAAGTGAGACAGAAAAGCATAGGAAAGCATAAACTTGAAATTCTAGATCGAGTTGACCTGTGTCGCCATCTTGCCTGGAGCCAGGGACCTCAAATGGAATGTTTTAATTTATGATTGCCTTTTAAAATTGGCTTTTGAAGGAAAATCTCCTGGGTTCTGGGGTGTGTGTGGATGGGTCCCCAATCTCTCCTGCTACTATAGCGAAGGGGTTAAGTGTATGAGCTCTGGAGTCACCTGGCCTGAGTTTAAATTTCATCTTCACGGTGTGCCAGCTGTTTTATTTGGGTGTCTTCATTCTCTCATCTCTAAAATAATGATAATAATCATAGATACCTTCTTGAGTCATTTTGAAGATTTACTGAGTTAATAGGTACAAAATACCTAGGATAAACCATAAAAAAAAGTTGGCTATGGTTTCTCTTGGTAAAGAAAAGACAAGATCAAAGTTATTCTTTCTGGACCAACTAGCTTTTTGAACGAAGAACTTTAAATCAGCCTCAGTAAAATGTGTGCACGCACGCACACACACCCTCTAGCCTCTGGGCTATAGAACAACCAACCACCTCTTTTGAAGATAACTTGTCCAAGCTACTCTTGCTCTTGCTGCACTGCATGGCCATTTGCTGTGAAACTGCCTCTCGTTGCAGGAAATCAAGATGTGAGGCAGCATTGAAATGCCCACCCAAGAAAGGATACAAAGTGGAGGTGAGAGGTAGCGCCCGGGCAGAAATCCACAGGCTGGTGTATATAACCAGAGTGCAGTCCTCTCCTCATGTTTTAAGAGATGTTTCTACTAACATTTTATAAATAGGCAAAGGGCCTGAATTAGATTAGTGGGGAACACTCATTTATCTCCTAGTGTGTGTGTGTGTGCACACATGTGTGTGCGAGATTTATTTTTGTTAAATTTATTTTCAAATAGCCTCATAATATTGTTCAAGATAATTGATGGTAGAGGTATAGGACATTTTTCAGTAAAACACAAACAAAGCCAAACTCAGACCATGCAAATTGCTTTGTTTGTGGGGATAAAACTAAATTACTTGGCAAGGCGGGGAGTCAAAGAGAACCTAAAAGATCCAGAGGGAACAGTGGAGGATTAATCAGTATGCTTTCCTTATTATTTCTGCATCTGCCAAAATGGAATATACCCCTTCCTATTTTATAGTCTTTGCTCTATACACAAAGCAATCAATGGCTTTATAAATAAGCTTGTTTTTGTTATGTGTACCAGATTACTTCTGAAATGAAACAGAAAATCACTTTCCAGTCCAGCCTTAAAATCAGTTTTTTTTCCCAAGTTATTTTTCTTATGAAACTTATTTGTTCCTTGAAATTTCCTTTCATTGGCCACCCCACCCCATTTCTTTTTGAAGGTCTTTCACTCGTTCACACTTGTGAACTGTATCGTAAAATCAAGCCCTTAACAATATCCTGTCATTTTTTTCCCCCATCAAGACTTAAGATTCCTGAAGGCAGGCCATTTCTTATACTTCTCTCCTATGGAACGTTAGCACAGGGTCAACAAAATAATAGGCATACAGGAAGAGAATAAGATCCTTTCTGCACACTTTGCAAAATACTATCATATGTTAATAATATATTGAATGCCTATCATATGACATGCAGTGAACAAAATGCTTTGTCATTTGACCTGCACCCATAGGGATTGATTGCCCTGGGGGTCAATCTATGGCTCCTTAACCCTTCTCCCCCGACTCACTGTCCCTGGGCCACGTGATTGGTTTAGGGAAAGACGCAGACCAAAGCTGCTCCAATCAGATGCTTCCTGATAAGAACAGGGAACTAATGTGGAATTCACATTTCACAGCATTGTGCTGAAAAGAAAGCTTGCCAGGCCTCCCAGCTGAGGAATCCCTCTCCAACCCATGTAAGATCTGCCTCCGATTCCGTGATTTACTTCAGTTTTCCAATAATCCCAACTCCAGTTTCTGGGAAGTAGTTGATGTACACTGTTGAGGGGTTTGCCCCTCGATCCTCTGGCTCATGAGTGGAGGAGCACTCGGTAGACCCCAAAACCCGATGTCTTCCCCACCACGCACCTGGCACCTGTCATTTCAGTCTCATGACAGTTCCACGAAACAGAAATCCCACTCGTCTTCTCTTTGTAGTCTAAGATCCAGAGCCCAGAGGTTCTGCCAAGCTCAATGTCACAGGGGCAGGTGGAGTAACTGGTCTTTGACTTCTAGCTTTTCTTTCACAGGTTCCAACTCTGAAAGGATGTGTGGGCTCTCAACTGTGGTCCAGGCCCTTTCAAATATAAACTCTTATAAATTAATTTAAATTAATTTCTATAAAAACTGTTCTGTGCAGATCAATACCAAGTCCATAGAAGCCTGACCTTTATCCCCCTGCACTGAACCGAAACCCTGTCTTTGACTCCTCAGACCTTCTCTCAGGGTTCAGATTGCTTCTTAATATTCAGTGTGTACAAAATCTGGGTAATGTATTCACAAATTATGTCAACAGGCATAATTAAATCATCTTGAATTGCAAACATTTGCTGTGTGTAATCTTTAGGTCTCTGGAACGTTGTAAAATTTGAATCCACATGCATTTTTTATCCTACTTTTTTGTCTTTCTCTCTTTTTCTTTCTTTCTTTGTTTTGTTGTTGTTGTTGTTAAGAGTTATTATGTGAATATTGTTCTAAATTTTGGAGAGACAAAGATGAATAACACCCGGGCCCATCACTGAGATGCTCACAGCCTAGCGCTGGGAGTCAAGGGGAAGGCAGAAGAACAAAAATGACCAAGTGTGTAATCAGTGAGCCCATTCATTAAACACATATGCAAAAGGATGTGCTTGAAAAACTTCAACACAAAAAGCATAGTTACCTATTGGAAGCTCGTTTGGGTGAATATGAGTAGGTATAGGGATAAAAAGGAAAACATTAAGAAATTTAAAGAAGAAAGAATACATTCATGAAAAGCAAAGCTATTTCACTTAAACGTTACTGTTGAAACAAGAACAAGAGAATATCATTTAATTCCACAATTGCAAAAAGCTTGCAAATTTCCGCGCTGAATCTGAGGCAGCGGAAGTCGGCGCTGATGCCTAGACACGGGAGCACCGAGGAAGAACTGGGTCAGCAGCTGCACAAGTGGACATGGAGCTGGAACAGACCGTGCCTGCAGCCCCTGGCTTAGGGTGTGGGTCTACACACTTGGGAGGAGGAACCAGCAGGCAGTGTATACATTGCTCACACAGTCGTGACCTCTGTAGCTTATTGGCAATTTTTTCAACACGTCCAGTATGTTCATGCTTCAGGTTACAATGTCATCTCTCTAAATAAACCCTCTATATAGATCAGTTCATAGCTATTTCTTTTCACAACCCTAAGCTTGAAGAACTCCTCTCAGTTCAGCTGACCTTGGGAATCAGCTCCATTAGCATGGTATCTAAGGACCCTGTTCCTATACTGGTTCATCTGGGTGAGCTAGGTGAGCAGAGACTCAAAAAAGGAGCAGAAAAGAACGAACACATGTGGAGTGTTTACTGGGTACTATCGCATTTATTCCTCAGGATATTGCAAGTTAAGTATTGCTTTTCTCATCTTTGCATGGGGGGTAATTTGAGACTCACAAAGGTTAATTCATCGGCCCAACACCATGAAGCTCGTTAGTAATGGTCCCAGGATGTGAAAATAATCTTATCTGACTCCAAGCACCTGTTCTTTCTATCAAAACCGTCAGAAAAGATCATGAGGCCCATCTAATAAATTTATTTTAATCTAATAATTTTATTATTAATATTTACTCAATATTGTGATTTCTTCACCAACTTTAGCACACCCTGGCCTACAGCCGTGGATGATTTTTATCCATGTTTTTGAGTCGCTGTTTCTCAAACACATGATACTTCCTCCTGCGACTGGGACTTTGTTTAGATAGTGAGCCGGGTCACTTTCCTCATCCCTTCTCTTCCTGCATTCAATAAAATCTTCAAAACCCAGTCACAGTCCCATCTTTTCTGTTTCTGACGTCTCCTGCCCCCATGAATGACCTCAAGCCCTGTCGCATTTTTTGTACCTGTCATCCATCCCAGGTACATCTTTTTGCAACTACTCATGTCCTGATTCAAACTGTCCTATATTAGGTACACGTGTAAAGTTGTATCTTTTCAAGTATACAAAAACTGGATTCCTTCGTAGCCTTGTCAATGGATGTCTAAGAAATCCTGAAAGTCCAGGCTGGGGTCAGAAAGACACAGGACTTGTTGCTGTTGTTCTCCACTCTGCTTCTACTCCCCTTCTCCAGTTCAGTGAGTGACATCAGCAAGCCCTGAGGGGCCAGGCCGGAGTCTGCTGGTTGTCAAAGCAATAGCCAGGAGCCATCTTTGACGCCTCCTCCAAAGGGTCCATGTTCAATCGGTCACTAGGTCGCACCAATTGTACTGCTCTGCTATCGCCCTAGCCCTAGTGCCCTTACTTGAATTGCCTGCACCATCTCTGTTTCCCCCATGCTCAGCTTGCTCCCTCCAATCTGCTTTTCGTGCTGCAGCCAAAGTAATATTTTAAATGATTTTAAGAAAGATTTTACTGTTTGAGAGGTGCGAGAAGGAGAGAGAGAAGGGGGACGGACCCAGAGCAGTCTCCATAGCTGTACATCATTAGCTGTGACACGGTTTCATTCCCCACAGGTGGAGGTGCGGCTGCGAGGAACTGAATGGGAGGCCTCTCTCATGGGAGGCGAGGACCTTCACCACTGAGCCATCTTGGCAGTTAACCAGCTGTGCTGCCGTTTAGCATAGAGGTTTGCATGGGCTGGAGCAGGGAATCAGGAAACATCAAGTCTGAAGTTCTCCTAGGGCCTCCTGGCCAGTCATGCTAGGACACTGCGGCATTGTCTTTGAAGCACAGGGAAGCCCATGAAGGCGGGAAAGGTAAGATTTCAACAGGTAACGATAGGGGAAAAGAGTGAAGGTTTGCTTTGCTTTTGAGATAACTGGATTTGTAGAATTTATGTCAGCTTCACTTATGATTTAGGGAGGGAGGAGAGATGGTGAGGGAGGGAAATGGAGGTTATGTTTTGCATGCTATCTTCCTGTCCGCAACCCCACCCCTGCTCCTGGGCCTCGCAGATTAAGAGGCTAAATCAGGCCGCATGCGTAAAGAAAGCGAGACTGGTTCAGAAAGGGCCCCAGGAGAAGCAGGAAAAATGCCCCTGACTTGCAATAGGTGGCACTGTTGTCCCTGCCTCAGAACTTTCTAGGTTGAAGAACCATTTGACATTTGTGTTTTCTTTGCTTGGGGATCTCTGTCTCGTAATCTATGCAAGGAAAAAGGAAAGAAAAGGTGACTAACAGGTATTAAGATGCTCTTATGTGCCGGGCATGTGCTAGGCATATTGAAATACGGAAATGTATGCAGTTCGCAGAACAACTGTATAACCCCCCTCCCCCTTCTCTCTTGTTCCCTCTTTCTTTTTCAGTTCCCTGTCTTCCTCCCTCCCCTTTCATCTTAATTTTTATCAGCACCATTGCAGCCACCATCCACTGAGGACTTACTGTGAGCCAGGAAGTAAGCCCAGCCCTCTCGTCATGAGTTCATTTTATTTTCACGCCAAACTTCTTTGTGAAGTCCCTTTATTGTCCCCCTTTTGCAGATAAGGGGATTGAGCTGCGGAGAGATAGAGTAATTTCTCGAGAGCACACAAGTAATAAATGGTAGAGCAAAAATTGGAGCCTTGTTCAGCTTTCCTCAACAGTAAGGCTTCCATTTTTGGTGACATCACGTTATTTGTTTTCTAAGTTTCAGATTGACAAACACAATCTCTCCCCCACTATGAACAGCCAAGTCCTGTGGTTCTTTGTTTTGCGCCATAGACTGAGGACTGCATTATATGAGACTTGGGCTCACAGGCATCTTTGAAGTCACTCCAAAGAAATGTCAACATGGCCCCTCCCCACCTCACTGATGTTCAAATCTGGCGTCTTGAGACTGAGGTGACGAGATGTCTGCTTCTGCTACTTTCTGCCTCTCACTTCAGTCAATCCCAGTGTTAGCTGTGTGCCTTCCTGTCCTTTGGCAGATTGATTGTACGCTTATCTGCGATTCATGGATTCATTCGCTCCTTCACTCGTTAGTCATTTCAGCTAATATTTAATGAATACCTACTATGTGCCAGGTGGTGTTCTAGAGTGGCTTACTAAAATAGATTCTCTGGTCTCAAGGAGCTCACACAGTCTGCTAGAAGAGACAGGGCCGTAAATACACGTTATAACACAGCGTGGTAAGTGCTATACCACAGGGGATCGTGTGGTGCTGTGGGAGTCCCCGGAGGGGCACCTCTTGTGTGCTCAAAAAGTCTGTTAAGTTGGGGAAGCCGGGATGGCTCAGTGGGTTGAGCTCTTGCTTTGCAGCCCTGGGGACCAAGGACCGAATCCTGGCCCTGGTCCTGACCCATGTGGACCCATATGTTAAACTGAGGTGAGCTTCCCATGCGGAAGGCCCCCAGCCCAGCTCCTGCCCTGTGCGGCCCCCGCCCACCTGTGTGGAAAGAAACCATGTTGAAAACTGATGACGTATAATTATGGAGACTGCTCTGGGCCCTCCCCCTTCTCTTTGTCTGTCTCTGTCTCTCTGTCTCTGTCAAAAACAATAAAATAAAAAAAATAAGTCTGTAAAGTGACAGAATGAATAAACCCAGCATGGGGGTCAGATAGGCCTTCTGAGGAAGAGCAGCCATATCTGAGAGTAGAAGAGGCAAGGAGAGAGAGCCAGGTGGAAGGGGTGGGCTTCACTGGATTCTCTCAAGTTCTGTTTTCTCATTTGTAAAATTGGAACTAAAGAAATGAACTCCATCTCCACCTCCCATGCACCCACATACTGCCTCTCCCCATTAATCATAGCATTTACTGGCACTTGCTTGCATTTTCTGCCTCCAGAGGGTACCGGCTACAGTTCATTCAATCGTCACACTAGCATCTTACAGAATGCTTCTCTCTTCCTTCTTACCATGAATCATTGAGTACCTGCCAGGGGCCAAGTCAAGTTTACATACTTCATCTCATCCAGTCTCCACAACAACTCCATGAGACAAGTGCTGTTAGTCTACCCATTTTATAGCTATAGAAAATGAACCTGAGAATAGTTCAGGAACTTGTGCAAGGTTCGCTAGTAGCTCCTTGTCAGAGCCAGGATCGAACCCATGCAGTCAGACTCCAGAGCCTGTGTTTGTTCCTATCACTCAAAGTGCCCTCCACTGTAATGACCGATCAACACACATTGTGGGAGGGAACTGCGCATTGGAACGGTGGTTCCCTCATTGCACTCTTCCATATGGGCATCCTCTATCCAGTGCTTTTCAAACTATCCGGACTGTAGGACTAGCCTTTTTTTGTTTGCTAAGTTCCCATTTTCTGTAGACCAATCCTTTTGTACTTTACAATAAAAAAAATGAACTGCTAGCAAAGTGGTTACACGCCATGATATTGTGACATATCCATTGGCTTCAAATGTTTCCAAATATTTACTCTCAGTTCCTGTCCTGAACATGTGGACCATCTTGGAGCCGTGCTGCTCCACCGACTACCAGCTTGGACTCGCAATATGTTGACGATGGATTGCAGCGTGAATCTGGATTATGTGACTGAGGGCTATGATGGAGCAGAACAGAGAGCCCAAAATCTTGTGAAGTTTCACAAGGAGGCAGACCCTCGCCTGGGCCTCTGGGTGAAGGGAGGCATTCCAACCCCTCAGAGGGAGATACTGAACACAGGGGTCTAGGCAAGACCTGGGGAAGACCTGCATCCGTGGTGGAGACTATGTGAAGATATCTTCTTAGAGCTGGAAAGGCAAATTAGGTCAAGACCTTAAAACGGTCCCAACTACTATTTCAAAAGACTGCATTGCTCTTTCATGCGCAGATTGCTTTTGGGAAGGGGATGATGAACTGTTCTCCTAATTCAATAAGGCAGTTGTAGTATTGACGAGTCCTCTGGCAGAACGTTTTATTTTGAAAAATCTCATTTTGAAGTCTTTCATTGCATTTTAACATCCTGGTTATTTATTTATTTATTATTATTATTTTTTATAAAGGTTTATTTTATTGATTTTTGACAGAGAGAAACAGAGACAGAGAGAGAGACAGAGAGAAGGGGGAGGGCCCAGAGCAGTCTCCATAGTTGACAGCGTTAGTTTTCCTTATAGTTTCACTCCACAGGTGGGCACAGGGCTGTGCAGGGCAGGAACTGGGCCAGGAGCCTCCCACATAGGTCCCGGCAAGAGCTGAAGTGGGGGTCACACCCCAGTTCAGAATGTGGGTCCGCATGAGCCGGGATTTGATCCTCGGTCCCCGGGACTTCAACCCGCTGAGCCATCCCGGCTTCCCCTATCCCGGTTATTTTTGATGACAAATAGCAGGAGATGGTGAGGAAGCAGGATTGGGGGAACGTACTGGATACAAAAGCATAAATAGCATCAAGCATTGCATCTCGAAAGAACCCATGAAGGTCTAGCTCCAGGTTCACAGTTTACAACACCTGGGGGCTTCTATCTGAAGGAGGGAACATTGATGCTGAGGAGACAAGAAGACTGACTGGGCCCATCACTGAAGCAGAACCCTCAACGCAGCTTGCTGGGAACAGTGCAGAGGATGGCTTTGGGGTTAGGAACCCCTTTAATTGTTTGCCCTGTCCGTTCTTAGCTGTATTCAACATGAATTGGGCGTCTCTTCTGTGTGAGGCCCTGGTCTAGGTCCTGCTAAAGAAGGCCACAGCCCTAAAACAAAACAAAACAAAACAAAACAAAACAAAACAAAACAAAACAAAACACTCAGTCTAGCAGTTTCAGACTTACTCACCCCTCATCACAACTAACTGTCATTTTCCCTCATGTCAACCATGCAATGTTTTCACTGCTGGCCTGAAGGTCCAGCTAATCTTCCGTCCAACACTCAGGCTTGTTGGGAGTAGCAAACTAGATAAAGCAGGCAGAAAGCCTCCATGACCACAGTTCTTAAATAAGCCTCGAAGATTGTTCTTCGCTCAACTTCTAAACCTGAGAGGAAAGAGCTGGGCAGGTACTTTATTCATTTCCTATTATTTCTGCAACAAATTACTACCAGCCCAGTGGTTTCAAGCAAAACACACTTCTCATCTCGCAGTTTTGGAGGTTGAAGTATGAAACGGGCCTCATGGAGCTTCCATCAAGATGTCTGCAGGGCTGAGCTTCTTGGAGAAGAAACTAGTGCTGTGTTTCCAGGGAAGAATCCATGTCCTGGCCCTTTCCAACTTCGGGAGGCCGCTGCAGTCCTCAGCTGGGGCCCCTTCCTCCATCTTCGAAGCAGCGATCACATGCCTCTGACCTCTACTTCCATCGTCACATCTCTGATTCTTCTGCCTCCGCTTTCCCTCTTTCAAAAGGAAATGAGACAGATGAAGCAGAAAGTGTTGGTGACCTTTGATGACATTGGGCCCACCCAGAAAAGCTGGGATGATTTTCCTATTTTGAGATCTTTTTAAAGATTTATTTTTGTTATTGTTTTTGACAGTGAGAGAGTAGGAGACACAGACAGAGAGAAGGGGGTGGGCCCAGAACAGTCTCCATAGTTGTATGTCATTAGTTTTTCATATAGTTTCACTCCACAGGCAGGCACAGGTCTGCACAGAGCTGGAACTAGGCTGAGGGCTTCCGACATGGGAAGCACACCCGGGGTGGGGGCCAAACTGGGGGACTCAGACATGGGAAGCTCCTCCCGGTGAGAACCGAACTGGGAGCACACCCCACCCAGTTCAGTACATGGGTCCACATGGGTCAGGGCTGGGGTGTGATCCTTGGAACCCAGGGCTGCAAATGAGCGCTCAACCCACTGAGCTATCCTGACTTCCCCCTGTTTTAAGATCTTTAGATTAACCTCATCTGTAAAGTCTCTTTTGCCCTGTGAGTGACACACTCACAAATGCTGAGGATTAAGAAGTGGATCTCTTTGGAGAGCTTGTACTCTGCTTACTGCCTGTCTACACACCCTTGAGAAAATCGCTCTGTCTCAGTTCTTACTTGAAAAATGAGCCTAATAGTAGCACCAGGATCATAGAATTATGGTGAGGAATGAACGTGAAAGTGCTTGTGAAGAATCTAGTGCAATGGAGGCACATTATAAGTGCTCATCAAATTATGGACAGTATTGTTATTATTATTAGTGAAGCGATTCTCTTTTCCGCTTTCATGGGGATTGGTCGAATGGATGGGGGGGCAAACAGAGAGTTGAAGAATAGCTCCTCGATAGGTTCCTTTTTCTTCTTCTAGTAAAAGCCCTTATATTGTCTGTATTGACCTATGATGGTCCTTTTCTCAATCTAAGGACTTGGACCTATTTTTTTTCCCCACAATAGAAGAAGAAGAAGAAGAAGAAGAAGAAGAAGAAGAAGAAGAAGAAGAAGAAGAAGAAGAAGAAGAAGAAGAAGAAGAAGAAGAAGAAGAAGAAGAAGAAGAAGAAGAAGAAGAAGAAGAAGAAGAAGAAGAAGAAGAAGAAGAAGAAGAAGAAGAAGAAGAAGAAGAAGAAGAAGAAGAAGAAAGAAGGAAGAAGGAAGAAGGAAGAAGGAAGAAGGAAGAAGGAAGAAGGAAGAAGGAAGAAGGAAGAAGGAAGAAGGAAGAAGGAAGGAGAAAAGAAGAAAGAAAAGAAAAGAAAAGAATTGTTTGCCACAGTCAGAAACAGAAATCTGAGTTCACGGACAATGCGCTCATGTCAGTGTGTATATTGGGAATAAGAGTGCTGGGAAAGTGTGGGAAGAACTATGAAATGTCTTTGCCTGAAGGTATAATGGTTATGACATCCAGAACTTCAATGCTATTTTTTTTTCTTTTTCATCCACACAGGAAATATCTGAATCCGCCAAAGCAATTTGGTTTTTCATTTATAGGGACTGCAGGTATCACTGCCAAATATTGTTCAAAATAAAACTTAATTGAAAACATAATCAAACTGAAAAATTGCTTGACAAGCCCGGGTCACATTTATAAAGAGATGTTTGTTTATCCCTCAACTGGGACTGGGTTTGTGCTGGCACATGGGAGGGGGGAGGGGAGGTAGCTAGTACATTTGTCACATTGCTCACTGTCCCCTCAATTTGGCTGCACCGTGTTTGCTTAAAGGTCACCGGTCAGCAGCAGAGAGCAACCGGACGGGGGAGGCACCGAACTCGATCCCTTTGGAGTCCACTACAGAATATCTGCGCTCAATTTGCTCATCAGGCAGTGGCGGTTCCGCTGCATCGGAAGAGGGCTCTTCCTGGGCTGGTTCTGGGAGAATTTCCCGAGCACCGTCAGCCTTTTTGCCGGGGGCTCATTCTTGAAGCTGTGCCATTAGCATTGCAGACCCCTGGATGCAAATACCGGGAAGCCTCCTGCTATTTGGGGTCCTTTGTGAGAGGTAACTGTACCATGCTGTGAGATGCTGGAGAGACAGAACCTTAAAGACTGTTGTGGGCTGAATTATGTCCCTTGCCACATCGACAAGGAAGGTCATTGACACGGCTGACCACCTGACCCACTTAAAGGCTGGTTCTCTGTAACTCTCAGCTCTCTCAGCAAATAACTGCTATGAATGGATTTGTGACCCATTTCTCTCAACACACATGCTGAAGCCCTAACCCCCCATGTGACCGCATTTGTAAATAAGGTCTTTAAGAGGTCATTCAGTTTAAATGAGATCATAAGGGTGGGATCCTAAGCCAATAGGACTGGTGCCCTTATTTAAAAAAAAAAAAAAAAGGAGAGTCACCAGACATCTCTCGCTCCACCATGTGAAGACACCATAAGACGGTGGCCATCTACAAACTGGAGGAAGAGCTCTCACCCGGAACCAAAACAGTGAGCACCTGGATTTAGGACTTCCGGCTTCCAGAACAGTGAGAAATAGATATCTGTTCTGGAAGCCAAAATATCAACTTATGGATTTTCTTCCTACACTGCTCATTGACTACTATAGAAACTGAAGAAAACTTGTCTCAGCAGACGCACATTGGAGGTGACAAACACTTATTGAATGGAAACAGGCTAAATGCTCTAAAAAGTCATCTCAAGTGTCATGACGACACATTTCCTAAAAAGGGCTCAGTATCCCTATTTTACCAATGGAAATAATAGAGTTATGATTGAGTGAGTGATTTGCCTGTCTCATCAAGCGGGGGGTTGAACTCAGGTCTGTCTGGTGCAGTTTGAGCATCTGCTCTGCTCTCTAGCTAAAGACTGTTTCTAAAAGTAGTAAAACCCCCATCACCCATCCCTTGGTCCCAATTCAACCAAGTAGGGGCCTTACTCTGGGCTCATCCTCGTGACTATAAGTAGATGGAGACAGGGCTCCTCTGGGTTGCAGGAGCGAGTCCGGCAATCTTCTCTACCTCTGCAATCAACCGGAGAACAGTTTACTAGGGCCCTCTCCTTCCACTGAGCACATTTCTGAGCACACCCCATACATCTAAAGACTTTAAATATACACTGAGCCAACTCATAACTCACCCTACTGAGCCTGCTACTTAATAACAGAACCAGCCCATGTGATAAATGGCAACCACATTATGCTGCGGGAAGAATAAATAACAGACACAGTCACCTTTTTGAGATGCTATAAATAAAACCTGTTCTTTCTGGCCTCTGCCTTAAGGAAGTTAGTCTTTACAGGCATGAGGTACCAGATTTCATCGTAGCCCACATGCCCTGAGCACCTGCTGTGGGCTGTGCTAGGCTCTGAGGATTCCAGGAAGAATAAGATACCATCTCTGCCCCTGTGTGAGCTTCTGATTAAATACATACATGTACCTCTGTCCATAGCTCCAGGATGACCCTTGATTTGGTGAAAGCTCAGTGTGTTGATCTGAAAATGGAAAGTCTCCATTGTGACTTCAGTCGTTCTGACCACACCCTTCACTCCATGGAACGTAATGACCTCACAGAATCCCCTATCTTGTCTTCTCATAGCCCGGCTCTCTGGAAAGGCCCTCCTAGGCCCTCTTCATGTGCTGTGTAAGGCCCAGACAAACACAGATGTTCTTAACAACCCGGATCACAGATCCAGCCAATTCATTAAGAAAAGTCAGATAAAAGATGGAATGTCTAGAAAAGTAAATGTTACTAATTTACCTGGAGAAAGTGATAAATGGCTACTCCCATAACCCTCAAGATGCTAATTGGTGAACCAAAGCTAATTTTCTGATGTCTGTTTTCTTTCTTGGAGAAAAATAAACGGGCTGAAAAGAAGGTTAAGAAGGGTAGGCGTGTTTTCGCAGTAGAGTTGGTCAAAGAGTGGGATGTAGGTGGAGAAGCTGTAAGGGAAAAGGGGTTGGAGATGGATGGAAGGTCTTCAGAGAGATGAAGAAATACCTACCTGAAGGAAGAGGCAGCAGACTTTCTCTGTGATATTCAGGGAGGAAAACTGCACTCATCCCTGTGCAACTGAAGCTAGCTGTGCTCTCTGTGTATCAGGGGACTCTTGAAATAGGGAAGCCTTTATTTTTAGAGATGTTCAAGCAGGGGCTGAGTATCCTCCTTTCAGAGATGCCATAGAGGGGGGCCTTGTAGTGTGCAAAAGTGATGAATTTCAAAATGTCTTGAAACTAGAAAGGCTGAGTCTTGACATTCAGCCTGTCCCCATCCAGAATGGAGGGCATCAGAGTTCCTGGAAATGAGCTTAGAGGATCGTGAAATAATTAATTTATAGCCATGTCCTCATGGGGCAGAGCAGAAAGTTATGATTTCCATGAATATCAAGAACAATGTAGGGGAGAAGGGGGGAGGGAGAGTTGTGTGGGGAGGGAGGAGTGGGCACCAGATATATGGGGTTGGAGGGGGACCTGATTCTGGGAGCTGGGCACATAATGCGATGCATGGGTGATGTGATGTGGAGTTGTCCATTGGGAAACTGTCTGATTGTTACCAACCAATGTCACCCCATTAAATTTAACAAAAAAGAACAATGTAAAATTGTCATTTTGTAAAGTGAGTTCAAAAGCATTCAGAAGTTTCCTGCCATTGTTCCAGTTTCCACCATTACAAAGCCATCCCTTTTAAGACTTAGCCCCATCATGCAGCCTATCAGCCATAGGCAGTGGTCCTTAGAAAGGTAACTGTAGCTGACTTGACTTCAGCTTCCTTATCTGCACATTAAGGAGATGAATGAATGTCCTCCTAAGGTCTGCTCCAGTTCTGAGAAGTCACATAGTTCCATGATTCCATAAATACACGGGAGACATTTATATCAATAGAACCTGGTATGGGCGCTGCCTAGAGGAAGAAGCAGTTCTCTGTGATACTCAGGGCTGGTGAGGTGAGGGTGGGGCTGGGGGGCTGAGATTGAGGGGTCCTGCCTAGACGGATGCAGGTAGTGTTACAAGCTGTTACTACTGGGATAAGGGGTGCAAATGGGGGAATCAATAAATAAACAATAACTTACGCAAGAGGACATCCGTGTTCTTTCATAGACTTACTGTCTGCTTAGTAAAGTATTGAATCCACAGTGGGCATGCCATGAATATACACTGAATTGAATGCTATGGCACCGGCTTCAGTTTCAGGCAAACCAACAGCCTCATGATGCCCAGAGCACAGCGTGCATTTTTATGTTTTCTGTGATTTCTGCGATTCCCTGTAATTTGGTTTCTTGGCATGTTCTCGGCAACCAAAAGTCATTAAAGCCAGCCTAAGTCAAGGGGGTATGTTAGGAAAAAGTGATAGGCCAAGTTCATGGATGTCAAAGGCAGGAAACAATGTACCATTGGGCCAAGTGGACTGGAAAACGAGACCGATTTCTACGTCTCCACGATCCCATGGTTCCCCGTTTTGATTGATCTCCATGGTAGTGCTCTGTTCTCCTGCTGGTCGTTGTGCATCTTGCACAGCTGGGTCTAATAGGCTGGGCAGAGATTTAGCATGATGGTTACAGAAGGTGGGATTCAACCCTCCCTTCTGGCCCGTGAACCCTGGCATGCTGCTCCATTGCCCCAGGCTCCTGTATCTTGAGTTACACAGAGAAGACAGTACTGAGTGTCATGGAGACAAGCAATGATATGTGGTCAACACGTGGTCTGTAGCTGGACATTGGTTTCTTAAGTACAAGGATTTTTATCGCAGGGGAAGACCTCCCACCCCTCCACCCCCAGCTAAAAAAAAGACCAAGAGGCAGGACGGGCAAGACATGGGTCCCTAGAACTATCTGGCACAGGGATGCATTTGGCAGTCAGATAATTCCAAGATGGAGGAGCCCTCTGACGTCACGTGAGGAAATCTTGAAGGGTCAGCGCATTCCTTCCTTCCTCTCTGTGAGAGCTTTTACTCTTCATCACATAACTGAGCGGAGTGGTGCCTGGACCTCAGGAAAACACACAGGGGTTTTGTTTCTGAACATCCCTTGATGCAGGTGTAAGAGCCATAGTCACACTTCCATTCCTGCTGGATTTTGTTCCATTCGGGTGCTGTCGCATGAGTCACTGTGCTGGTCCTGGGGGTGCCACAATGGACTGATGGAGCCAGAGGTCAGTTCTGCCTTGTTTCTAGGTGAATCCAGACCATTACCAGCTCATGCGGGTAGCTGGGGTGCTGGTGGGTATTTCCATTTAGGCAGGAAACCAGGGGAGATACTCAGACCTTCTGGGCTCTAAGAGGAGAGCCTGATGCTCCTTCCAAGATGGTTGCCAGCAAACTCGCTCAAGCAAATATTTACTGTGCACCTCTGTGGAGCGGTCACTGTCCTAAGCATTTCATTTAATCCTGGCATTAGCCCTATGAACCAAGCATTAATATTCTCATTTTAGGTAAAATAATAATAATAATAATAATAATAATACCTCCGAGATGTTAAGTGACCCCACTGAGGTTGCATTGCTAGTCAAGTAGGGCACCTGGGATAAAAATTAGACCTGTTTGTCTTCAAAACACATGCCCTGCCCCTACCAAAGGCTATTTCTCCAAATTACTAATTAATTGCTTCTAGGTACATCTGCATTTAACCTTCATTAAAACAGTGTATGGTAGCTGCTATCAAGGACATTGAGTGACAGTGAGCTTTATTAAATCATCCAGAGACCCAGATTCATGAACTTCTCATTTCTTCATCTTATCTTTAATAAACACCTCCATGTCGCATTGCCTTGGGTTCTGGCTCCCAGCTGGGAGGAGACTGTGTGGTGTTTGTTAGAGCAGGTTAGCAGACTCATGCTGAGGGACCCCACCCTCGTCCAGCGAGGCCACAGGCTCCACTCCCTCTGAGCACTGCATTCTGACCGCAGTCAAGTAAGACATGCTTGCAACGCATGGTTTTCCACGTTACTCAGATGTTCTGCCTGAGTTTACATAGATCTTTCTGGAATAAGTTAAAAACAAGTCCACGGGAAGTTATTTGCTTTTACTGGGGAGAAAGCAATAGACATGAACCATGAACTAAAATGTTTTGGGGCATCAAGTCAATTTCTAGGGGAAATGGAATCTGGCTGGACTGTCATATTTGAGTGTGTCTGTTGTTCATGTCTTTTTCATGGTTGTCGACACAGTTTCACCAGTGAAGACGGTTTCTCAGCATGGAACCTGCTATTGCCAGAGAGATGAAAGTTCTTTGACCTTGTGGGGTGGGGAGTAAGAGAGAGGCCAGAAGATACTTTTCAAGCGAGAATTTTTTTTTTTTTAATCACTTCATAGCACGCTAGAGCTGGAAGTTACCTTAGATTCAGCTAAGTCCAATCCCTCATCTGATAAATGAGGAAACTGAGGCCCAGGTAAAGGAAGTGATCGAGTCAAGGGAAAACATTCTCTGGTGGCAGAGCTGAGATGATAACTCTAGTCTGTCAATCTTGCGAAGAGTCCCACCCCTGTGCACAGTGACCTGCCATTGTCTAGCTATGAGGAGAATGGGTGAAAAAATCACTCTCATTCAGGGGCCTAGGGTTAGCAGCCAGCTCTTACGTCCACAGAGCTCGGTCATGCTCTCCCAACAGCTTTATCACTAACGAAGCTCGCAGTTCAATCTCCAAATGCTTGAATCCTATGTCTCCTCTTCAACTGAGTCCACATTTAGGCACAGGATAGAGGGCACTATATATTGACCCATAGAAATCCCATTATGTAAGTTGGAGCATGAGGAGAAAGTTAACCAAAGGAATGGAAATGGCAAATACAGAACAGCCAAACTCAGAAGCAATGAACTCAGGAAATACAACAAACCTGAGAGGTAGGTATTGCTGTTTTCGTTGTGCAACTCAGAATGCTGACTCAGCCACAGCCAGGAATCATGCTCTAAGCCATATCCCAGCAGGTGAGTGACAGAGATAGAGATGCAAGGACTGTGACCCAGCTACCACGTAAGATGCTTGTTACAGGGACTGTGCCTCAGTTATTCAGACTTATTCCTCTGACAAGTCTCACTGATCCTGGGGGCTTTGAGTGCTATTCAACCACATGGCAGTGACAACAATAACAGCAACAATAATTAGATCGTATCGATTGGCTCTTCATTTATGTATCTAAGTATTGGCTACATTTTCTCCCTTAATTCTCATAACAGCTTTACTGGGGTAGGTTTTGTTACTGTCCCCATTTTACACCTGACTTAGCACAGGCCAGAGAGCAGTAGAGAGCTTTCTAGCCTGACTTAACCAGCTAAAAATTCAAAATGCACACTTGGCTTTGTGTGTTTCCAGTGGGCGCCATCATTTCTGGGATATATATGTAAAAATTAGTAAATACCAAGCACCCACATTTCAATGCTGTGAAATTATTGACATAAGTGCCAAATGAGTGCTCACAGGTAGGCATACCTTGTATTTATTTATAGGCTCTGAGTGAGCTATGATTCTGCATTAGGCCAAGCTAACCAGCTAATTGATCTGAGCTACGAGTTTCAGGAGGGGCAGAGGCTCTTTAAATGGAGCTGCTGCAACATTTTCTCCCCTCGCTCCACTCTGCAACATAATCTTTTGCAAAAAAAGACAAAGATAAAGATTTGCTCTTAAAAGTGGAAGAATCAACAGACGTCATGGATATTTTTAAACCAATTACTGAGGCATCCCTGCAGAAGAAGGCACATAAAGTATAGATGTGGCTTCCTGCACCAAATCGGATTTATTTCTGAGATCATTCCTTCATCACAGCTCAGGCTGCATTCCAACAGATTCCAGGATGAGCCCATGAGCCGTCAGGGCGTTTCTAGTTGTTAGCAACCCTACAGACCACTTACAAGGCATGTTATGCCTCCGGCTTTCGCAGCTATTACTGCAGAGCACCACGGACTCACCAAGGCCCGCAAGCAGGAAGGACGGCTCAGACCCTCCTAGGTGACTGTGTAAGCAGGTCAATCTCTCCTTCTGTTCCTCTTCTTCCAGTTGTCACCCAGGGTGACCATTGTACTGGGGCAATGGTGCCTATGAACACAGGTTGCAGAATTGGAGGTGGACCCCTGAGAAGATTTACAATCCATAGCCTGTGCACCTTTCAGAAGAATACTATATAATACTATCTCACTGCCTTGTGGCAGGGCCAAATATTCTTATGTGATAGCGGTGTCCCTTTAATAAGGACAGGTGTTTGGTCTAACTCATTAACAAATAACCACAGAGCTCTTACTTTGGGCTAGGCACTGGGGACATATTTGTCAACAAGATAGACAAGGTCACTGCTCTCCTAGAATGTTGTGGTTGGGGTGGGGTAGGAAGAATACACTCAACAAGAAAATATAAATGGAGTGAGTATTATGAAACAGTATTGCTTGTCCTTCCTTCCTTCCTATGTTTAATCCAACGGTTCTCAAAGTGGGGTCCCCAGACCAGCAGTAGCAGCCTCACTTGGGAACCTGTTAAAAATGCACATCAGGCCTCGCTCATGACCTGATGATTCAGAAGTTCCAGGGGAGGAGCCCAGCAATAGGTTTGTTGTTTTTTTTTAACTAGTTTTGTAAACGTTTACTCAGAATTTTTGTATCAGCTGTTAATTTTTGTGATTTTTACAAGCTTTTATTTATTTATTTTTAATTACATTTATTGGGGTGACATTGGTTAGTAAAATCCTATAGGTTTCAGGTGCACAGTTCTATAATACATCAACTATGGGACAAAACAGCAATAGGTGCTTTCACAAGCCCTCCTGGTGATGTGATGTGTGCGCAGTGGGAAAACTGCCCTGGTCCCCCAGGCGAGAATGAGCCGAGGTAGCTGAATGAAGACCAACGCAACATGTTATTATAGAGCCAACAAAATACTCATTTAGCCCCATGGCATAAGCTTCCTAGTAAATTGGTGGAGAATGTGGCCTTGGGGCCATAGGAGGTAATCTCCTTCTTCCCCACAGCTAGACTCTGGAGCCTGGCTGTGGGGAGAGGCGGGCTTTCGAATCATAATTCAGGGAACTCCAAACTGCCTTACAAACTCAGCAGCACAGGGGATTTCGGGGCTTCCCTGTTCACCCAAAGGAAAACCAGAGCAGGTGGGCGCAGGAGTATGGAAGTAGAGGGGGGTGTCTTCCTTACAACCTGGAGTCGCATGGAGACTTCAATGACAACTTCCCCCACATTGCTTCCACCCCTTGGGGAAACATGGATGGGGCTCAGGTTCTCAGCAGTTAGATGAGCTAGTCCTTCCGCGGGGAGGGGACCAGAAGTCTCACCCACTGGAAATAGGGGGGTGGGGCAGAGGAGCTTGGCTCCTGTTCAAAAGGAGGGAAATAGAAGATGCAGCAATGTGAGGGTGGGGAAACTGAGGTGGATGCAAGATCTGAACCCTTCTAGGGCCACAAAGACACCACTCCTTTTTGATTGGCTTGACTGTATTATTCCCCACCAAATGGCATTCTTCCCGTTTTTCTTTCTTTCTGATGTCCCTCTATTTCACTGCCTTTTGTTTCCTGACTTCCTTTCTCTCTTTCTATTAATTTCTTTTTCTGAAACCATTGTCCTTACGCCAGGCTACCGTTACTGACTGCACTTACATAACTTTGGAACATCGCCTAGTTCCATCAGAACTGTTATAGGAAGACAGGGCTATGGGGATGCGTCTACTTGGGGAGAGAGGAGGATTCTGGGTAGATGCTGCTGCACACACAGGCCAGCGATCGCCTTGGAAATTAATCAGCTACCTGCCGAGGAGGTTTGCTAAGATGTCTAGGATGCGGCCTCGAATCTATCTCATCAGGAACCTGTCACGGGAATCGATGAGAAAGGAGCATGGAGAAAGTGTATCTACCTTCTGAGGACAGAGAAGCAGGCTCACCTCCGACAGCCTGCGAGAAGCAAGGCCAGCATGCACTGAAACCGCACACAGAAAGCGACAGACACCCAGGAAGCCTCTGGGTGGAAACCTGCTGCTCTCAGAACCGGAGGGAAAACATCTTTATTCCCAATCACCTCTTCTGTGTTTCCTGCAGCAAGGAGATAAAACACAATGGAACGCATGCTAAACAGTTCAACAAAACAGAAACTCTTGGTAAGTCCCTTCACACCATGGACCGTAGCCTCAATTTATCTGTTCAATTGTTAGAGTTCTTTCATGTAGGACATAATATGGCACTTTTCTTTCCTCACTTAAGTTCTCAACCAATTTAGAAATGAGACCAAATAGGTAGTGGAGGAGAAACAGAACACCTCTTTATTAGTGATAAGGGTTAGGTTGGAAGGTGTTGCTTCATTTGAAAGCCAGAATGAGCCTCCTAGTTCCTCCAGCCTGGGTCTTGGAAGAGCCCACCTGAGAGATTTGAGTGTTCAGAGCTACTTACCCACATCTCTGCTCCCTCAAGGTCAAGTGGAAATGGAAGAAAAGAACAAAGCCCTGTTCAGGGCCTTATATAGGCTGCCCCAGCCCCTTTAGACATGGGACCAATGGACTTGTCCTCCAGTCATGTAACCCGTTCCCCCACTGTGGGAAGGGGCCACGGCAGAACATTCTAAGAGAAGAGGAGGTTTCTTAAAACATTGATCTTCATACCCCCGTCCTCCTTTATCTTCTCATCTCTAAACAGAATGGTGCGTAATGAGCATGAGAATCCAAATAAGAAAACAGAGTTGTGAGAGCTTAGAGTAGGGGCTAATTCATTGGACCTGAGGGTTTGGAGAAAGGCCTCACAGGAGAGATAATGGATGAGTGGGCCTTCAAGATGAGCTAGTGTCTACTAGGAAGAGAAAGAAAGTGTTCTTGGCCAAAGGATGGCATCTGTAGAAGTGTGGTCTAGAACAGTCCATCTTGTTTGGGGAATAGCAAAATGTCCAGTGTGTCTTCAACATGGAATATGGAGGAGGGCAGGGGCTTGGGCCAGTGGATGTTTCTTATCAGACAAAGTATAAAGGGAGAGGTATGATTGAGAGGAAGAATGGTCGAGGCCAGGGGTGTCTCTCAGGCATCATTGTGGCAGGGACAAGAATTTGGGTCTTGGGGAAGCCGGGATGGCTCAGAAGTTAAGCACTCGCTTTGCAGCCCCAAGGACCGAGGATCAAATCCGGACCTGGCCTGTGTGTACCCATATGCTGAACTGGGGTGTGCTTCCCCTGCGGGAGGCCCCCAGTTCAGTTCTCGCCCCCTGGTTTGGCCCCTGGCTCGAGGGGGCATGCCTTCCATGCTAAAGGCCCCCGGCCGGGTTCCTGCCCTGCTCAGCCCCCGCCCACCTGTGTGGAATGAAACCATGTTGAAAACTGATGACTTGCAACTATGGAGACTGCTCTGGACCCTGCCCCTGCTCTCTGTCTCTTTCTCTCTCTGACTCTGTCAAAAACAATAAAATAAACCTTAAAAAAAAAGAATTTGGGTCTTTGGAGAAACTGTTCTGGCTAATGTAGAAATCTGTCTTCCTGGCTGCTGTGTGTCGCTCGGCTAGCAGCTGTATCCAAGCTCCTGGCTTCCAGCACTTGGGACAAGTTCTTGTTCTTTTACAGAGCATCATGACAACTCACAGATAGGATGTTGCTCAAAACTCTCATAGGCACTTTTATTTTTCTAAAGAGACGGGCAAAATGCCAGAGCAGAAGCGAGACTCTTTTGAAGCTGTAAAACACAGTTAAGCTTCATCACTTAGGGCCAAAGGAATGAGTGGCCTTATTTTCTCCTAGAAATGCTTTGCCAAAGCCACTTTGCAAAGTCTGAAGTGCTAGAGGCATCATACGGAAGGCACTTGTACTTTTGCCTTAGAAGAGAAAGTGCTGCTCTCACCTCCCTTTTGTTTTAAAGAATGGAGATTTTTCTGGTCTTGTGAGGACAGTGCTCCATCATTTTCTCCTGAGAAGTAGCTCTTTTATTTTCAGAGACTGTTGGGAGATAGAAATTTTCACAAAAGACACAGAAGGATGTGAGAAATAGGATGTGCAAGTAAGTCTCTGTTGTTTTCTGCAGATGTGGCCATTCTGACTTGAAGGAAAATAAGTACCGCAAACGGGCCAGGTATAGTACCAGGCACTTGAGATACTTTTTTGGATCTTAAGAAAAAGGTTATAGTTATTCCCATTATACAGGTGAGAAAACTGAGCCCTGGGACTGTAGTTTATGATGCCAAGACCTGCGCTCTTCCCAAAAGACCATACTTATTCTCTAGAACGTGAGACCAGAAATTGGGTTCAGTTTAAATTTTGTTTCTTCTCTTCCAAAACTCAACTTCTGCATTTCTTCTGTTACTCTGGCTAGCACTTTTCCTTGACCTTGACATACCTGGGGGGAAATATTCAAGGTAAGACTTTAAGAAAATGTGATTGATGTTTGTCTAACATTCAGACGATTGATGTCCTATGCTAACTTCTAACTCACACATTCTATGGTACTGTTACAACATTTTTAGAACTTTCCTGAGAAACTATTCTTTAGTGTATGAGCCCCATCAGAAGCATCACTATATTATGGCCCTAACTTCTCTTTAATGTTTTTTGTTTTTTTTAATGTAAAATGTAGATATTTTCCCCAGTTTTTCTATGTTTTTATTTATTATTAGCTGCAGGTGTACACAACATAAATTTCACATTAATACAAGCTCCTTAAACATAATTTTTTAAAGTAAAAAATTGAGAGAAGATAAAAATAGTTCTTCAATTTTTTATTAACCACCATAGTAACAGCTAACATTTTTCATTTCCTGGTTTAATGGTAAAACCATATTTGAACCAAGATATTCAAACCCTGACTCCTTCATCTATAAGCTGAGTCTGTAAACAAGTTGTGTAACTTATCCAAGCCTCAGCTTCCTGCTACTCTCATGGTTGGCAGATGAAGTGAAATACTGTACGGAAAATGTCCAGCTCAGTGCCTGACACAGAACTTGTCTTTAATAAATATAATAGTAGCCATCCCACCGTCATCCAAGTTTAGAGATCTAGCTGACTGTGAACATTATTGTTGAAGGGAATTAAGAGTGAGTGGCTAATACACAAAACTGACAGAGATTATAAAACCTGTTTGGACCATCTTAGTAGTTCTTAGGAAGGTTGAAGGGAGTCATCACGTCTGCTGGAATCATAAATGGATGCCACATAATACACAATTTTCTTTCCAGAGACCTGCTGATTTTCTATGAATATTTGGGGGGTTTGATGGTTAAGAATGATCAGTGGACCACACTATAAGCTCCATGGTGTAGGGCTCATCTCTCTGATTCATTGCTTGTATTCCCAGCACCTGGAAAAGTAACTGGCGCATAGTAATTGCTCCGTATTTATTGTTGAATAAGTAAGTGAGTAAAGAGGCACTCAAGAATTTTCTAAAGGGATACACACTGTGCCCACATGGCACTTTTCATCCACTCATTCATAAATATTTATTAAATGTGTCCCTTGTTCTTGGCATTATAACACATCACTGTCTAGTGCACAGATGAACTGGGCATGGATCCTGCTGCTAAGGAGTTTCTGGACTGAGAAAAGAGAAACATTCTGAGGGAGAAATGATAAATGACGAGAAAGGTAGTAGACAATGGTATAGGAGTTTTTAGCAGGGAGACATCACTGGGTAGCAATGACATTTGAACAGACCCTTGAAGGACACTGAAATACTTGTTTACTTGGTCATGTTAGGAAAATGACCAGCCACTCAGCTGATAAATGAGTTGGGATTAAAAAAATACACACAAATAAGCCATCCACTGAGTCGACCAGCTGTCTAATGCAACTAATTGATTCAATCAAATAATTGATCTTGTTTTGATACCAATGCTCTCTCCTGCATTTCCCTGGAAAACAAGAAAGGAGCCAGGCCCAGGATCTTGCCTCAACTCTCCATACTGAAAGTTCTTACTTCGACAGTTCACTAAATCCCTGCATCTGAGCCAAGATCTCCCTTACTTCCTTTTCCCCTTCTCTCCTTCATTAAAACAGCGATTATGCAATCCTATTCCTCTGCCCAGGGCTCATTCTAAAAATGTCCTCTGCAAATGCCACCACTGCTGCTGATTGGCACGAGGAAACAGTGGCGACAGCGGGAGATGGCAGAAGCTGGCAGGAGCTCTTCTGACTCTAGTTTGGTAAAGCGCTTTGTCAGGGATAGGCCACGGGTCACTCCCAGCCTCAACCACAAGGATGAGCCCGAGTCAAAGGGAAGAAGAACCAGGAAGGCAGCAGAAGAAGGCGAAGTGGAGTTGAGCAGGTGACTGGATGGCTCATGGACTTTTAGAGCTCCCAAGAAGCTTTGCTACAATAGGGTCTGAAGGTTCATGGGGCAGAGGAAGAAAGTGAGGACCCCAAACAGTGGCCTCACCTGCTCAAGGGCACACAGCTGGTAGGGAGAACACAGTAGTTTTGGCACCAAGCTTTCTTCTCATCCTCATGTGTTCCAACTCCTGAATGGAGAGGTGGGAGAGGAGCAGGTACCTGAGGGAGGCCCAGGGCCACCTGTTCACGGGTGGGACTGCATCCTGGCTCATGGAATGAACACACAGTGTCCCGAGTCTGAAAAGAAGTGCTGGAGAGGGCGAAGCAAGACCTCTGGTTTTGGCATTTGAGAAACTAGCTCATGGAGAAAGGGTGTGTATAGAGGGATGAGGGAGTTTGAATGAAACAGTCATGCAAATGAGCAAAGGGAAATGTGAAGGAGCCCACTCCTTCGAGCAACCATAGTCACCATCTTCCAGTCCACCTAACAAAACCAAACAGAACAAGCCCTCAAATTCCAACCTCCCCTTGATGTTTTAAACCCCTTAATTCTCCCAAAGGCCCTCAACCCAATTCATATCCCAACCGCCAACCTCCCAGAAACCCACAATTCACACACAAAAGGTAGTGGATGAGTGCTGTGCAGTGTGGTAGTGGCAAACTCTCCCCTGTTTGTCCTGAGTGTGAGGGCTGATTAGGCCACAGGGCTCTCTTCCTTCTGTGAGTTCCTGGGGAAGATTAGGATGAGTTGCTCACTTGATTTCTCCACGGCTGCAAGAGATTAGCGGGGGACTGCTTAGGTTCCCTCTGAGCCCAGTCCTGCCCACCGCTGTCTCAGTGAGGAGCTCAACTCTGGTGACACACTGTCTTTCTTGGGTGCCCACTCGGGGTGCGTGCAAGATTCTGAAAGGGAACTCGCGCCTCTTGGAGATCTCTCCCCATTACCCCGCCCCCC